>JAJJBR010002952.1:66885-127102 GCA_022817965.1 Solanum lycopersicoides | reverse complement strand
ACTTAAAGAATGTGATCTTCTATGTCCTAATGAATGCTAAGCATGGCATTCACCGTAAACCTTATTATGCATGAATGTCGAATACAATTGTGTAGGGATAATTGTACCTACTGTCTCACTTGGATATTATTGTCGAATTATATATATGTGAATCATGTGGTTCAAGGTTTGATTGGCCTATATTCTTCTATCTTCCATGTTTCTCTAATGTAGCATGTTCACTGTGATCTAGACGTTATGGCAATTGTAGTATGATTTTTTTTAGGTTATGTTGTCCTTAACTACTGCTTTATATTGATGATATTAATGAATTTTTTCTATGAAGTATTGATGATCAAAGAAAATGAATCTTGGCATGAATTGATCTAGGTTCTTCTAGCCTACAATTTGAATGTTGTAATGAACATAATGTGATCTTAATTCTAGGGTAGATGAATCATGATTTAGATTTGAGTTATATATATTTTACTACTGTCCTAGATGTGTATTATTTATACATTATGATTGAAAAGCAAAACTAGGGAAGTTACTCGATGATCTATAACTCTCTACTTCCTATCATATATGTGATATAGTGCACTAGTTGAATCATGCTCTTGTGACGACTTGTACATGGTTTCGTTTATGATTTAAGAAATTATAGCTACTTATCTATAATGAATAAATGATTATAAAGGAGTATTGATCAATGATGATTAAAGATTGATGAATTGGTAAGAATGCTTATCTCTTGTACTTTCCTTATAGTATTGTAATTGATTAATCCTTGTATGGCATTGTGTGATATGGTCCACTTATGGTGGAGGTATTTACTTTATTTTCATTATTATATTGTGTTGACAATGGACTTTATGGCAAATTGATGATTATATAAATGAGTGGCTATGATGATTACTTTATGTGTAACTTGTGCCTTAGTCTTCTAACTTGAGTTGTGAATCTATGTTATGTTGCTATCATTATGAGCATGAAAGGGGTTAAGTAATATCATGTGTAGGTGCTTCCATTAATGATTTATTAAAGATTGATGACCCCTACCCATGTACCCTATGTGAATGTGTGAATAGCTAATGTTAGGAGTCTTAAAGTGTTCTATGAAGTTAACTTGTCTCCTATGCTATTGTGTGTTGTGTGGTCTATGCTTGAAGAGTATTGTGGTCTATGATTGAAGAGTATTGTGGTCTAAGAGGGTGTCTGACTCAATGAGTTGTTGATGGACATTATGTGATCATGTTGACCAAAGGTAAATATCATATTCACTAATGTCTATTATTATGCATGCTAAGCTTGAGTCCAATAAAGTGTGTTATGAACATGTCTTGTATGGTATAATGTGAAGTATATGGTATGATGAAGTATGATTATACCTACAGTCTAATTATGTTTATATGAAAGCATGGTTCATATAGTTATACTTGTACACTTATGCATGAATGAAGTGATCTATGTTCATGTGTGGTAGTTATGTGTTATGTGGAAGGTTTGCTCACATATAAGTATTCACACAAACATGTATATAGAACTAGTCAAGAGAGGGGCCTTGAAAGGTGTATTCATGTGTACCCTAAACTAGATGGTGCTTTACATATGCTATGTCCATGTGAAGGGATTCCTCACATGATATAGGTTGATGAACTTTCATCTAAGACCTATGACCTAAGCCTGGGGGGGGTGACTGTCCTAAACCTATGTTATATAAAGAAATGATAATAAAGGCTTTTTCAATAAAGGGAACTTAGCTTAGCACCGAGTGAACTTGTATATGAGTGTGTGTCCCTTTCTAATTTGGGAAGGTAGGTCTACCATAAATCTCATGAGGTGGAAAGCCTCATAGCCCAAGGGCATAGAGGGATGTTTCCAATATATCCTCCAAGTTCCATAACTATGTTGCCACCATAGGATACTAGCTAATGGATCCACCTAGATAGCTATGTCAAGTTTTGTTTTAGTTTGACTGGTAGACCACTTTCTTTTGGATAGGGGTTTTATGACACCGGATTCCATGTTTAGCATCACATGGTCTATGTCGGTTAAGGCTATAGTTTCCCTAAAGTAAAATGGACAAAAGTAAATGACTAGGACCCTAACTAGATTGACTTAAGGGATGTTACTTAGGATAGGTGGAAGTAATGAACCCATCTAGACATTGCACAAGTATCTCCTTAGGAATTTCTAGAACGGTGTTAAAATGCATGTGTCTATGTATATGTTCTTTATGCGTTACTTTGTAGTATTGGTCTACCTGTTATGAAGATGTGCATGGTATGAGTCTATATGCATGATGTTGATATTATTGACTATATGATGAAGGTCTTGTATTGACATAAATGAAGTGTCTTCTCTAACTGTGTTGATGAATGACTTGGATGTAAAGGCTTGTGGTCTCATAATAGGTTTATTAAGTATGTGTAAGGTTATGCGGCCTAATATTTACATTTCACTAATAAACTTAGATTGGAGGCATGAGTTAGGTCTTATAAGGTTCTATGTTAAGTAAAATAAGTATATGTGTATAATGGCTAGGAGTTCACTGTAATGCCCTTTTAGTCTTGGCTTAAATATATGTATGTTGTACTATACTTCTATGATGGTATGTGTTGTCTTGTGTAGATGATATGTATGTTTCCTTATGATCTTAAGGTGATGCATTGCACCAAGTATCATTAGAGGGTTACCTGGGAGGTTAATGAATGAAAGGGAAGATAGTTCACTTGAAAATATAATAAATTCTATATGTGATCTTATGAAATTTCTGGCCTTTGAATATGTTTATATGAAGTATGTGAATGAAATAAAAACTATTGAATAAAAGTTTTATTAAGATTTACTTAAAATGGCATGCAGTATGATTTCAAAGAAAATGTTCCTTTTAAATGCATGTTTTTGCATGGTTGCCATACTTAGTACATTCTTGTGCTAACTCAACTCTTTTCTACTTTTTACACAGAGTGTAGGTTATGGATGCTTAAAGGATGTCTTGGATGGTGAAGAGCTTGATATATGATTCCCAAGCTTAATGAAAGGAATCCTTAAGTTCAAAGATCTCCGTCTTATGTCTTTACTATAAAGTTTTTAATATTGTATAGTTATGTAATGTGTCCTAAGGGCCATGTCCATAATGTATTCTAATGTTGTTGAGTCTAAGATGGCAAAGAGACTTAAGTTCTAAGTATGTATTATGACTTATGTTTTATCTATATATGATATGAAGTTTCTAGCATATGATGTGCTATGAAAAGTTTTAAATTTTATGCAAAATTTACAATGTCAATGCGATGAATGAAAACTATGGGATTGTATAAGACATACGAGAGGTCAAGTACGCCATATTACTTCTAGGGGGTGCTCCCCGGATGTGACAAATGTGGTATCAGAGCATGAGGTTTATAAAGTGGTTTTAGGTTCTAAAAGTCTCATATTGCCACGTCTAGTAGAGTCTCGTAGAATTGATGGTGAGTCGCGAAACATCAAATGGTACGAGAGGCTATAGGATGATAGACTTTCCCTTCTTCATCATTCTCAAATCGTTCCATAGAACTTAACTCTATACTATCTCTCTGTTATGTTTTTTTGTCCGGTGGTCTTTTAGATGTGATTGCTTGGATGAGATTGTAGCTCTATGCTTGAGGTAGTAAAGGTGAGTTAATGCTTATCTTGGTTTTATGGTTGAATGTGTATGTGCGAAGGTGAATTTTTGCATGTTTTGATGATATGATGTCATTTATGTCTATGTATGAGACTTTTGTTAAATAGCATGTTATGTCGAAATGTATGTCAAGATGTGATTAAAGAATGTTAGAAGTCAATGTAGTTGACATGAGTTTGTTTTGGAATGATGTGTTACTATATGGTTTTATATGTTGGTAGCTTAATATTATTATTTGAGATTGAAATGCTTAGTACTACCAATGAAAGCATGCTACCCTAGGAATATATGCTTAAATGTGTTCAATATGTCCTGTTGGATATATGCATGATGTTTCAAATGTTGCCTTAGTTGGCATGTGTGAACATTCATGATTACCTAGTATGGATTGGTGTCCTTTGTATATACTTTATCCCAGGTGTAATGGTAGTATGCATGACTAGGTAGGGTGATGATGTGGGTTTTAGTGACCTAGAAGTCACCTTACTGTAATGTTCTAGGGAAAAGAAGAAATTTTATGGCTAAGTCTCCTTGTTGTTTTCCCTAATGTTGTTTGACCTTGGTGTCTATAGTATTGTATGAAAACCTTATGTAGTTTAATGGTATGACATCACTTGATGATTGGGGATAAATTGCATAAGTAATAAAGTTTAGAATGCCTTTGAAGCCCTTATGGTATGTTACTATAATTCCATTATTTGTTGATAACTAAGATCCTCTAGAAATTTAGGTTAAGTTTCTCTTAATTGTGTTTACCCTAAGTGGGGGATGGTGATGAAATGGTAAGGTTGTAGATATTTTCTACCTTTTCCTTCTATTTTGCTTGAAATTGAATCTAATGAAGTCTTGATGAACTGTTCTTGAATAGAGTTTTGCATAAAGTATGAATTGCCTGAACCTTATATGTTTGGTATGTGTTGATTGACGTTACCTTAAAGATATTGTGAATATTGCAAGGTGCATAAAAGGATTTTTTTTATAAAATCCATGTTTTCTCATGTTGAATTGCATCTTAACACGTTAATTGTGATTTTAACTTCATGAGGTAAGATAAGGAACTTGGTTTTAATCACTTGTGAGGTGTAACGTTTATCCTTATAATGAAAAGCTGAGTCTCTTTAAAATGAAATATGTTGAGTCTCTTGAAATTTATGTGATTTGTATGGTTTGGGAAGCATGATTGTAGGCTTACTCTTAAAACATGAAAGCATGTGTAGCTAAGTATTCATGTTTGTGCCTATAATTTGTATTGTTTTTTTCCAATAGGTGCTTACTGTGAAGGTGAGTACTGTGTTAGAATTTAAAATTTTGATAAATGACTTCCTATTTGTTGTCATGTGCTTGGTGTGACTTACCATTTGGACTTCACTAGGGAAGAAACATGAGCATGTCTTGGTTTAAAAGTTGAGTATCTCTCATTTTAAAAGAAAATAGACCTTGTACTTTGCTAAGGTGTGAACTCATGATACATGTAAGTGTGTTGGGGAAAGGGACATTCCTCCATGGACACAACTAAGCATGGTATGGTTGAGTATGACCTTCATGTCACTAGGTCTAACTAATAAAGATCTTTGTTGATTCAATTAACTCAAGACCTATGTGCATTGAAATATGAATGCATAAATGGCTTTTTAGGTATTGTTGTAATCTGCCTATGTGTGGCTTTACATGATGAACTCTTAATAAAATGAATTGTAATAACCATGTTATGATTAGGAGAAGGATGTTCCTCCTATGAACATGATAAAAGCCTTTTTATTGATGCATTAAAGAGTGAGTGAATTGAAGTTTTGCTTGCTTGTGTGCATTGAGTGCTAAATGATGTGAAGTAGTGTTCCTTGTAAGTGTGGTGAATTAAATTCTATGTGTGATGTTATGAATATGATTAACTTCTCTAAGATGCATTAAAGTCCTTGTGGTGATTGAAATGTTCTAGGTGTCATTCGAGGACGAATGTTTCCAAGTGGGGGATATTGTAAGACCCCCAAAATGAGTTAGGGTATCTAGAACCTAACATATTTGTCTTAAGGTTCTGAGGTCCTAAAATGAAGTATAATATGGTTTAGAGGCAGTGTATAAAGTTTGAGGTAAATTGGAAGTCAAACGTCAAGGGTCGACCAAAACGTTCGACAATTAGTCACCTATGTCCCTCATATGTTTATGTGTTATTATATATGTCTGAATGAGCTTATGAAGTCTTAAAATGAGTTATAATAATTTTAACTGGAATTATATGATGTTTCATGAAGTTTGGAGGTCAAACATCCAAGAACGTCCGAGACGTTCGAAAGTTAGCCCTTGAGACGTTCATGTACGTCTTGATGGGGCCTTGCATGTTTGGACGTGTTGCGATTATTTGTTTTGGGTGAAACTCATCTGGGAGGTTAAAAAATTCTTAAGGGTTGTATTTACATGGGAAAAGTCAGGGTATGACTTCAAAAGGGCCCCACAAAAGGGCCCACAAGAAGAACCCAAGGCTGGTTGAGACACTGCCTTGGCAATGTCAATCGACGGATTAAACGACGGCCAGTTGGTCAACAAACGGCCCGTAGGTGAGGTCTCGTCATTTTACAATTATCTTGGGCAGGTCTCAAACCAAAATTTGTCCAAGGACCAATCGACGAAAGCCAATGCACGGCCCGTCGACTGACCAACGGCCAGTAGATGGTTCCGTCGATAGTGGCCGGCAACCTATTGCCTGCGTCCTGTTTTATTAAAGGGGTGAATGGTTAATTTACCCCACGTCCTAAACCAACTTTAATTGAGTTATTTAACTTATTTTGGGTGTATATAAGTCATCGAACACGTGAACCTCCCATTCACAATCCCATACACACGTAAGAAACCTTTCCATCAAATATAATATTCTCCCTAGAAACGTCCATTGTTGTTAAAGCTCAAGAACATCTTGGAGCTTTGAATTGCATGATTTAATCACCAACTTTTAGAGGTCTTTATGTATATAAAGGTATGGTGATCTTCATCTCTAGTTATGCTTCCATCTAGAGAGTTAATCTCAATTATTTCAAAGAGAAAAATATGATCAAACATCTTCTTCTTCAATCTACCATGGGTTCTTTCTTAAATTGATTTCAAAGGCATAATACGAACCCGTGCTATTTCACCAACTCGACTTTAGTCTATGTATGGCGTTATGATCTTGATCTTATGCATGTTGATTGCTTATTCAACTATGTTAATATGCTTAGATCTACTGTTTAGAATGTTTATTGATGATGCATTACGTGATATTGGATCAATGTGGATGGATACTTAAAGAATGTGATCAATACGTCCTAATGAATGTTAAGCATGGCCTTCACTGCAACATGAACCTTATTATACATGAATGTGGAATCCAATTGTGTAGGGATAATTGTACCTACTATCTCACTTGGATATTATTGTCTAATTATATATATGTGATTCATGTGGTTCAAGGTTTTATTGGCCTATATTCTTCTATCTTCCATGTTGCTCTAATGTAGCATGTTCACTGTGATCTAGATGTAATGGCTAGTGTAGTAGGATTTTGTTTAGGTTATGTTGTCCTTAACTTCTGCTTTATATTGATGATATAAATTAATTGTTGGTATAAAGTATTGATGATCAAGGAAAAGGAGTCTTGGCATGAATTGATCCAGGTTATTCTAGCCTACAATTTGAATGCTGTAATGAACATTATGTGATCTTAATTCTAGGATAGATGAAGCATGATTTATATTTTATTTATATCTATTTGAATACTGACCTAGATGTGTATTATTGATACATTATAATTGATGAGCAAAACTAGGGAAGTTACTCGATGATCTATAACTCTCTACTTTCTACCATATATGTGATATAGTACATTACTTGAATCATGCTCTTGTGACGACTTGTACATGGTTTCGTTTATGATTTAAGAAATTATAGCTACTTCTCTATAATGTATAAATGATTAGAAAGGAGTATTGATCAATGATGATTAAAGATTGATGAATTGGTAAGAATGCTTATCTCTTCTACTTTCCTTGTATTGTAGTTGATGTAGCCTTGTATGACATTGTGTGGTATGGTCCACTTATGGTGGCGGTGTTTACTTTATTTTCATTATATATGTGTTGACCATGGACTTGAAGGAAAATTTATGATTATATGAATGAGTGGTTATGATGATCACTTTATGTGTAACTTGTGCCTAGTCTTCTCCTTTAGTTTTTAATCTATGTTATGTTACTATGGTTATGAGCATGAAAAGGGGTTAAGTAATATCATGTGTAGGTGATGTCATTAATGATTTATTAAAGATTGATGAACCCCTACACATGTACCCCTATGTGAATGTGTGAAAAGCTAATATAAGGAGTCTCAAAGTGTTCTATGAAGTTAACTTGTCTTCTATGCTATTGTGTGTTGTGTGGTCTATGCTTGAAGAGTATTGTGGTCTATACTTGAAGATTATTGTGGTATAAGAGGGTGTGTACATCAATAAGTTGTTAATGGCCATTATGTGATCATGTTGACCAATGTACACCCACCCACACTTCATGCATGCTTACAAGTAGTATAGGTCATGTTTTCTAAATGAAAGGTAAATCTCATGTTCACTAATGTCTATTATTATGCATGCTAAGCTTTAGTCCAATAAAGTGTGTTATGAACATGTCTTGTATGGTATAATGTGAAGTATGTGGTATGATTAAGTATGATTATACCAAGCGTCTAATTGTGTTTATATGAAAGCATGGTTCATATAGTTATACTTGTACACTTATGCTTGAATGAAGTGATGGATGTTCATGTGTGGTAGTTATGTGCTATGTGGAAGGTTTGCTCACATATAAGTATTGACACAAACATGTATATAGAACTAGTCAAGAGACGGGTCTTAAAAGGTGTATTCATGTGTACCCTAAAGTAGATGGTGCTTTACATATGCTATGTCCATGTCAAGGGATTCCTCACATGATTTAGGTTGATGAACTTTCATCTATGACCTATGAGCTAAGCCTATGAGGGTATGACTCTCCTAAACCTATGTATTGTAAAGAAATGATAATAAGGGCTTTTTCAATAAACTTAGCTTAGCTCCGAGTGAACTTGTATATGAGTGTGTGTCCCTTTCCAATGTGGAAAGGTAGGTCTACCATAAATCTCATGAGGTGGAAAGCCTCATAGCCCAAGGTCATAGAGGGATGTTTCCAATATATCCTCCAAGTTCCATAACTATGTTGCCACCATAGGATACTAGCTAGTGGATCCACCTAGTAAGCTATGTCAAGTTTGGTTCTACTTTGGCCGGTAGACCACATTCTTTCGGTGTGGGGTTTCATGACACAGGATTCCATGTTTAGCATCACATGGTCTATGTCTGTTAAGACTATAGTTTCCCTAATGTTAAATGGACAATGGAAGTAAATGACTAGGACCCTAACTAGAATGACTTAAGGGATGTTACTTAGGATAGGTGGAAGTGATGAACCCATCTAGACATTGCACAAGTATCTCCTTAGGAAGTTCTAGGAAGGTGTTCTAAAGCATGTGTCTATGTATATGTTCTTTATGCATGACTATGTAGTATTGGTCTACTTGTTATGAATATGTGCATGGTATGAGTCTATATGCATGATGTTGATATTATTGACTATATAATGAAGGTCTTGTATTGACATAAATGAAGTGTCTTCTCTAACTATGTTGATGAATTACTTGGATGTAAAGGCTTGTGGTCTCATGATAGGTTTATTAAGTATGTGTGAGGTTATGGGGCCTTATATGTATATTGCAATAATAGACTTAGATTCGGGGCATGAGTTAGGTCTTATAAGGTTCTATGTGAAGTAAAATAAGTATATGTGCATAATGGCTAGCAGTTCACTCTAATGCCCTTTTAATCGTGGCTTAAATATATATATGTTGCACCATACTTCTATGATGGTATATGTTGTCTTGTGTAGATGATATGTATGTTTTCTTGTGGCCTTAAGGTGATGAATTGCACCAAGTATCACTAGAGGGTTACCTAGGAGGTTAATGAATGAAAGGGAAGATAGTTCACTGTTAAGGGAAAAACTAGTCACTGTAATGTGACTTGAAAAATGTAATAAATTCTATATGTGATCTTATGAAATGTTTGGCGTTTGAATATGTTTATATGAAGTATGTGAATGATATAAATGCTATTGAATAAACATTTTATGAAGATTTACTTAAAATGACATGAATAATGATCTCAAAGAAAATGTCCCTTTTAAATGCATGTTTTTGCATGGTTGCCATACTTAGTACATTCTTTTGCTAACTCTATTCTTCTCTACTTTTTACACAAAGTGTAGGTTATGGATTCTTAAAGGATGTCTTGGATGGTGAAGATCTTGATAGATGATTCCCAAGCTCAATGAAAGGAATTCTTTAGTTCAAGGATCTCCTACTTATGTCTTTACTATAAAGTGTTTTAATATTTTCTAGTTATGTAATGTGTCTTAAGGGTCGTGTCCCTAATGTATTCTAATGTTGTTGAGTATAAGAAAACAAATATACTTAAGGTCTAAATATGTATTATGACTTATGTTTTATCTATATATGAGATGAAGTTTCTAGCATATGATGTGCTATTAAAAGTTTTAAATTTTCCGCTAAATTTACTATGTCAATGCGATGAATGATAACTATGGGCTTGTACAAGACCTCCGAGAGGTCAAGTACGCCATGTTAATTTTAGGGGGGTGCTTCCCGGATGTGACAAAAACTCTACAAAACATGCTTAGACACACAAGGTCATTTCAAGGCAAACCTTTCGAACGTCATGGACGTTCTTGGACGTTTGACCTCCAAACTTCACGAAACTTGACACACTACCTATATACACCATAATAACTCATTAAAGGACCTTATAACCTCATGAATCACACATAAATACATAAAACCACATTGAGGCACATAGGTGACTTAGTCCTCGAACGTGTTGGTCGTCCCTTGACGTTTGACTTCCAACGCACCTAAACTCTTAGACACTGCCTCAAACCAAACATTATAAACCATTTTAGAACATTACACAATCATGAAAACCATTTTAGTCTCTAGCTTAACCTACGTTATTTTTGGGGTCTTACATTCTCCCCCACTTGGACAACATTCGTCCTCGAATGACACTTTCCACTCTCCGAACATTTCCAAGACTAGGGATTCAATTAGATATTCATGACCATACCATATAACATCTCATACAATACAAACATCCAAGAAAACATCAATTTCACATAATTAAGAGAACCACAACACAACAACAAACTAGAAAACATTCAGTTACTCATCATGCTACAAAACTCACATGCTACATTACAAATAGAAAAAACTCATTTTATATTCAATATCATGCTCATATACATCAATTATAACCATATTACAACAATATTGAACCAAAGAATGAATTAGTAAATTTATGAAAATTTTCAAAGTGAACTTGCAGTGCATTATAGTGAGTTGTGCAACTTTTGCAAAAATGCAACTTTTAGTCAGTTTATGATATAAACATGCTAATATGCAAGGTAAATTGTTATAACACTTTTTACAACATGGTCATGGATTCATAAAATACACAAATTCAAGAACTTAATAAAGTTCAATTTCAACCAAACATGCATATCATAAGGAGAATCTTTGGAACTCATTTGTCACAAAAGACTCCTACATAAATCAAGTTACTAAGAACTCTTTGTTTTAGGTTTGAATAAACACATAACGAAATGTTAAGGGTACCTCACTCCCAACAACCATACTCTTCACCATACTCCCCCACATAGGAGAAACTCATTCTAAGGTCAACATAACATCTACCACAAGAAACTCCCTCAAGGAAACTTAAACCTTACTAATAATTTCTCACCAAAGTCTATCTCATGAAGACTAAAGACTCTAAAAGGTCTCATCATCTAACGACTACTTCCTCCATACTAGGAGAACTCACCTTTACTCTTTAAAATCTCATTACCTCCCTTCCTATGGTTGGGGTCTTAAACAACTTCAAACTATCTCAACAACCACTCCTTCACATTTATAACTCTATACCTTACCATTCTTTCCAACTACACTACCTTACAAAGGCAACCAAACCAACCTAGGGTCATCAACACCATCTTTCACACCTCATCTAACAAGTCACATCCCATCTTTTCTCTCCCTCAACCCTATCTTCATAAAGTCACCCTCAAGGGACCAACACATAAGGGAAACAAGGGAAAGACACAATATACAGAGCTCTTAGGCATGATAAGATGAATGAAGAAGTGAAACTTTTCCTAGCACCCAAAAGCCTCCCATTCATAATATGGCGTGCTTCACATTATAAACAAGACTCTATTAGATGTGGTTCATGAGACAACTAAGATACTGCCTAAGCCTTATGCTCTGATACATAGCTTGTCATGACCCACAAGTACACCCTAGAAGTTAGAGCGTCCTTGTGTCGCCACATGGAAAATGAGACTTCAAAAAGTCTCATCTAAGCCACTCGTACCATTCATTGCATAATAAACATACGCAAATGAGTAAGAATCTAAAACTTTCTTCACACACGAAGAACTCTTTTCATAATCATTACACAAGCGGAAGACTTTCATTTAAAACAATTAACCTTTACAACATCTCCTTGAACCATGTAACTTTAGAGTATAGAACACTTGAGACTAATCCCATACAAGACATAAAGTAAAGACTAAGACATAAAGGAACATGTGGATATTGTCCTCGAATCGATGAGGACTCACAAATACTTCATTTTCAACCCTTACAAACCTATCCATCCTCCATGGCATATCAAAACTTCCAATTCCCTACACTTTAGTCAAAAAGGGAAAAGAAGGGGTTAGCACATTAGATGTACTAAGTATGGAAGCAATGCCAAAACTATGAAAAAGGGACATTTAGTAAATAACATGATTTTCATTAATTTAGATTAAAACTGTAACAACCTTAAAAATGACTATGCTAAGTAATGTCTAACGTATCTAGAATGCCTAGATTAGGTCGTGTTCACACGAATTGATGCGCGTAGAACCAGACCTCTGAACCTCTACAAAAACCAAGACAACTAACTTAGTGATCTATTTGAGCTAGGAAAGGTTGGGTCCAGCCATGTAGGGCACCCGAATATGAATATCTACCCTGATGAGTCTTAACCAGACTTAAAAAAGGGTAATCTTAAGTTTAGAGGATCTAGGGGTAAAATGGTATTTTCCTGGCTAAAGGTAGTATTGTAATTACCCTAAATAATTAATTAATTAATTAATTAATATGGTGGAGGGGCAATTCGGGTAGAGGTTGCCGAATTTGACCCTTCAAGCAAAATTTAGCTTCACCCGGGTTTGAGCCTTCGTGGAAGCAAGGATTAAATTGATTTAATTTTATTAAATGGATTAGTTGAATGAATTAATATTTAAAAATCTAATTTAAGTAAGGGAAAAATCAGATATTTAATAAAAAAATAATAATAATAAAATTAATAAATAATGAGGAGTCCTAGTTTGACTTAGTCTCCACCTAACTCTCCTAATCCTAATCATAATCCTAATCCTCTCATTCTCACGTCTCTCACTCTCATTCTCACGTTTTTTATCATTAAAATAACTGAAAATAATATTTCTTCACTATTGAAGAACTTACACACAAAAACTCAAACAAAAAACTAAGCTAAATACGAAAATCAACAACAAGTTCTTGACGGGATTGTGCTTGAAGTTTCGGTGGTGAGGCTTGGTTTCATGGTAAATTGGCAGAATTTAAACAAGTTTTGAATGACATTGAGGTATGTGTTTTCTTATCTCTTGGTCCCTCTCCCAAGAGAACCTTAAGGTTCAGTTTAAATCACGATTGAAAGACTAAGGTTGTTCCCTTTGCATGCCCCTGTCATTAGATCCTCTGAACGATTCAAAGCATGCGTTGGTATGTCTTCTGGTAGATAATGTTAGGTCTGGTTGTGATTATTTGTTGAATGTGTGGTAGGAAATCATGTAAATATATTCCAGAAAAATGTATTAAGTTGACTGTTTTGAGCATGTGTGTGCTGAAAATTTGACTATGTCTGCTACCTGAAATTTGTATGTTAAATGTTGTGTTTTGCGTGTGTAAAAATGTTAAAAACGTGATGTTCATAAAAGGTTAAGGTGGTTGACTGAATGTCACCCAAAATCCTACAAAAAAATCAACAAAAGAATAGAGAAAAACGGATTGGAAGAGACCAAATTTAGTCTCACCCAAAATGACTAATTTTAAAAATTGTGAAGTCATTGGGAATTGAACCCAAGACCTCACCAAACGTAAATTACATAAAAAATTTATAAAAAAATGAAAGGAAAAATAAATGTGGAGAGTGGGGATTGAACCCCCAACCTCTTGAATGAATGAGAGAGTTATGAGAAAAATAAAGGAAAAAAATAAATGTGGAGAGTGGGGATTGAACCCCCAACCTATTGAATGGATGAGAGAGTTAGGAGAAAAATAAAGGAGAAAAATACATGTGGAGAGTGGGGATTAAACCCCCAACCTCTTTAATGGATGAGAGAGTTAGGAGAAAAATAAAGGAGAAAAATAAATATGGAGTGTGGGGATTGAACCCACAACCTCTTCAATAGATGAGAGAGTTAGGAGAAAAATAAAGGAGAAATATAAAATGAGGTGAATGAAGATTAAACCCACAACCTCTTGGATAGGTGAGAAAGTTAAAAGATAAATTTAGAGAAAGAGAATGAGCTTGTGGGGGATTGATCCCACAACCTCCTTGCCTTGGACGAAAAAGAGAGGGGAAAGAGAAAGGAAATATTATGGGGCTGATAGGGATTGAACTAGGGTCCCCCAAATCTGAAAAATGCAATCACCAAGTTTAATATAAGATTAAGTGTTGCCCAAGGGATTCGAAATCGGGTTCCCTACCCAATTCCGTATTGACACATAAGTCATACGTAAACAAATATTTAATGAATGCTACCTCTAAAGATCGAAATCAATATCTTGGCATACCTACAAGATGCATAAGTCTTGTACCACATAATCTTGGGTAAACATGAATCACTTAGACAAACTATGAATGAAGCCTCATGGCTTGTATGTGTGGACTCATAAGTCTAGCATATGTTTAAAAGTAGGTGAACCTAAGATGTATGTGATAAAATGATGTAACCCTAGAAGGGTTAAGTAAGAGTGTGAAACACACTAAATGGCCAAGTGCATTGGCATATGATGAAATGAACATTCACGTGAAGGGGTGAGTAATTATGAAAAACAAATGTGTTAAAGTTAATGAAGGAGGTGACAATATGATAAGAGGCTAATGTGAAAGATGAGCTCAATCTCAAATTAGCCTAAGTAAATGTTACCAAAACGTACTCACCTATGAGAGTGTAAAGCTAATGAAGAGATCAGTCTCTATGAACACTCTAATGAAAGTATTGAAGTTAATGCATACTTAATACTAATGATGAGATGAGAAATCATCTAATGTGCTATGATGTCCTCATGCTAGAAGCCAGCTTCCATGATGTATGAGTTGAATGTAATGGAACTTTATACTGAGCACCGATAGGCTAGCTATGAGCGGGGATGCCTTCCTTAGGGAAGGGCGGAGGTTCACGTAACTCTCATGAGATGAGACTGTCCGGCATGCCGGGTATGGGTATCCTTATATCTCCTAGTCTTTGAACCTATACTGCCAATATAGGGATCTAGTAGAGTTCGATTTCCCTATATACGCTATCATTTTTTGGTTCACTTTGGCCGGTGATTCCACCTCTTTTCTGTGTGGGGATTACACACTGGATTTCACGATAATCACATGATCTATGCCGATTAAGGTTAAAGTTCCCAAAGAAAGAATGATGACAGCCTCAACGAATGCACATAATGAAATGAATGATACCAAATGTGTTAGGATAGGATAATCAAGAGGTGAGCTAGACATAAGTAATGACACTAGGTTATTCATGGTCATTGAACAGCGAACCCGATGAGAGTCTTAAACTACATCCTAGGTATGACTGGTGGTTGCACTAGTATATGAAAAGAATGAAAATGAAGTACGTATGAATGAATGAAGCATACTCTGTTTTTGCTAAAGAAGGCTCCCTAGTTGAGGTCCCATATATTGAGCCCTCATTTTGGGAAGTCCTAATGTCAAGTCCATGATTACAAGGTCTCATGTCATATGAAATAATGATGTGAACTACGTGTTATGATATGTGCAATACGTTATGTGTTGCTTGCAAAATGATAAGTATGATGATGCATATTACTCTCATGGCATGACTTTCCTAATCCAAATTTGGCAAGTCCACTGACTTTCCTAATCCAAATTTGGCAAGTCCACTGACTTTCGTAATCCAAATTTGGCAAGTCCACTGACTTGACTTTCCATAAATCATGTTGTTAGGAAAGAGCTATTCTTACTCAGGCATGTCCTTGGTGTGTTCTTGCATATACCCATACTTAGTACAAGTGTGTACTAATCCCATACAATATCTACTTTTAGGTGCAGGCACAGGTGGATGTTAGAGCTTACAATACGACGTTGCAGCGATCCGGACGTGGAGCATTCATACGGATTTGTAGGCCCTCATGATTTCGAGGACGCTTGCCCATTATATTCTATCTTAAATATAGGTTTCAGTTACTGGAGTTTGTTCCACTAGCGTTTCTTTCTCATCTTATTTCAGACATTGTATTGGTGCCATTTTAGCAAGTATACATTTAATGCAATATTGAACTATTTCTTTCATTTGATGATCTTAATATTAGATGGTTGATTGTGAACGTTTATGAGTTTAAGTACAATGTCTTATATGAATGTTAAGTAACAAAAAGTTCAAATTTTCCGCTAAAATTAACCCAGATAAAGTAACGATGACGTATGTAGGCTTGTCTGCGACCTCTGAGAGGTCAACGAAGCCGGTTGTGATTCGAATTCCAGAAACCGGGTCGTGACAAAAACATAATACTATAATCGTAAGAACAACATTAAAAACTTCAGAAATACATAAGAAATCATTTAAGCAAATTGTCACATTTTTTTTGAACCATTAGAGTGAACTTACTTCACTGTACAGTGAAGTTCTTCACTATTACAGTGAAGGTCATTAGCTTCACTTTGCACACGTTTTAACATAAAATCCCCTCATTAAAATCTATCCTAAGACTCACTTAAGCAACAAAAAGAGAGAACGCCCATACACCCTCTCCAAGCATGCCTAAATGATCCTCAAGACTACTTAGAATGAGACACATTCAATTACAATACATCAAGCACATCAACATGAGATTCTTCTACCAAAGGTGATTCCAAGGTTCACTTGAGTGAGTGTGGAGCGACCGCTCATACAATCCCTTTCACACACACGCAAGGGATCCTATATATTACCTAAGATAGAATCATACTCGCCTAATACATCAACACGTAGATTATATGACATTCTTCTTCCAAGGACTATCAAAAGACTTAAGTAAATCAAGAAGATAACATCCATGATTGACCTCTTCAAGATTACATAAGTAATCCTTAAGATTACCTAAGTTTGGATCATGTCCACATAAACAACCATCTTCCATAACTAGAGTCATTCTTAAGACTTATCTAGGTAAGATAAGAAGTGACCATTCCTATGCCCCCTTCACACCTTAACTAGATAACCCTTAACTACTCTAGATAAGTACTTATTTAATTTACCATACTTTCTTAACTTAAGTCATTACATTCATTTGTTCATTTAAGACTCATTCAACACATAAGTACATTCAAGTAATGGTCTTGGACAAGACGTAGGGAGTCCAACTAACACCATCAAAGCCTATTGTGAAATATCTAGATAGCGTCCGATACCACCACCTAAACTTCATAGAACTTCTATAATTGTATTAAGTATCCCATGTTATGAGAATAGGCTATAACCGACATAGACCATGGTAGCAAAGCATGTAATCCGGAGTTCTAACCTACTCCGATGAGGGTGTTCTACTTGCCAATGGAAGAACTTTGACACATCCAATGTAGGCACATAGTTAAGAAATATAAAGGGCGTGCTTTGTATTCTAGTCTCATCCTTTAACTAGAACTACTTCCCTTACCATACTCACTCGGTGCTAGCCTTCGTTCTTATAGATTAAATAACATTAAGGTTCATAAAAAGGGTTCCATATCAAGTTCATAACCCAATTACATTTACCCTACAAAAGAAAGGTCTACTAGGGCTACCTCACAATGGCGACAACAAGCTCATTATGAATTTCCTTAGTATTGATATGATTCCGTACCTGCCAATAAACCTTAAGTCCATCATTCATTACATGAAGGATACCATTACAACTTTCGAATTCAAGTTTCATAACCTTACCACTAGGTTCAAAGTTTCACATAAAGGACCTTCTTATCATAATTAAAGGTCTCACATATCATTCATACATTCAAGACTAAGAGTCTTTAGCATCTTAAGTAAAAACATCTCATATTCACATTCATACATGCATCAAGTAAGGGACACAAGTCTACCTAAACAAGACACACCATACTTCACTTTAGCTCATATTACATGTCATTCTTTAAGTAACTTAAGGATAACCATTATCATCTTTATGTCATCCTATAAACTACCATATCATCATAAATATACCATTATTGACTGATATAGTAAAGTAGGAACAACCATGCATCAACCCTAAGACTACACACACAAGCACATAGTCATAGTTTACATGATCTCCTAACATACATAGAAAGCACACATACTTTCACATTACTTCACATATAGATAGACATGCTCATACTTCACATAAATCAACTATATAAATCATCATAATACTTCAAGTAGTGCTGACAAGGCCATGATCATCATATTGCATAAAGTAACGCCGACAAGGACACATCAATTCAATAGCACCGCCACCATAAGTTGACCATAAAAATCACAACATAATTGAACTCTAATTAACCTGAAATAAAGGGAATTAGGGCAGCATACCCCCACTACATCTTACCACTTTGATTCCAAATCTAAATCATCCAATTCGATACCATAAGGCCCTTACCCATGGCCATGAACATCAATTCAATAGATAAACTATAATACTCAATGAAACTAGGTCAATTCAATATAGATTCATCAATCTAAGACAACCTAGAGATCAATTGAATGTAGTTATCACATCATTAGATAACTCATAGAAAACTACATTAGAATTCATAAGCCTTAAGTCAATGTGAATTCAATAAGCCTAATATTCAATAGATATAAGAATATATAATACTTAATTGATCAAATTGAAACAGCCTATAAACCAATTGATTATAATCTATACATGAATCAAAAGCCCATAACAATCTACACATGAATTCATCAATATCAAAGCATGATCACATAACCCAAATTTTAGTCAAATTGAGAGTTTTGTGAAGGTCAAGGGTTCATGGAAAATTTCATTGGAAAACATCAATTAAACATTAATAACATCATATCTTAGCGTTTGAAAACCTTTCATGCAAGAACCCAAAACTTAGAGTAGAAATTGGACTTTTCATCTTTTTGAAATCTTTGAAGATCATCTTTGAAATTGGCTCTAAGGTGATAGCAAGCCTTAGATAAAGAACTATCATAACTTTTTAGAAGAACCCAATGATAATTGAAGATTAAACTCCATTGAAGATCCATCTTCAAGCTCCATCTTCACCTTCAGCTCTCGTAGAGGTTTTTGAAGAAACTTTTGGAGGGAAAGGGTTTTGATTTAGATGCTAGGGTTTAAATGAGAGTTTTATGACTTATATACTCTTAAAATACCCTTAAACACCAAAAATAAACGTCCTCCTATTTTATAATACTTGGGTTAAATTTCCCAAAACCCCCAAGTCTTAACACAAAAGCTGTCACTTTTCAATACCATCGACGGTCCGTGGTCTCACCCACGTCCCGTCGATGGGATCTCGTGGTTTTCTAATGCAGACTCTCCACCTGCAGACTTGAAGGCTCATCGACGCCCCATGTCGACGAGCCACCGTTCCATCGACTGGCCGTCGTTTGGGTCGTCGTTTTGCACTCCATGCAATCTCCCATGAAAATTTCAAGTCTTAAGTTGGGGTCCTCCTCTAGGGCCCCTTGTGAGTCCTACATGGAGTCGTACCCGGACGTTTACAACCCAAATATGTTTGTGTACGAGTTTAGTGACTCCCACATGAGTTTCATCCAAAACGCACACGTAAAACTCTATGAAATATGCTTAGACACACAAGGTCATTTCAAGGCAAACCTTTCGAACGTCATGGACGTTCTTGGACGTTTGACCTCCAAACTTCACGAAACTTGACACACTGCCTATATACCAAATAATAACTCATTTAAGGACCTTATAACCTAATTAATCACACCTAAATACATTAAACCACATATGAGGCATATAAGTGACTTAGTCGTCGAACGTCTTGGTCGTCCCTTGACGTTTGAATTCCAATGCACCTAAACTTTTAGACTGCCTCAAACAAACATTGTAAACCATTTTAGGACATTAGACCATAATTTCAACCATTTTAGGATCTAGCTTCAAATAAGTCATTTTCGGGGTCTTACACCATCAATTCATAAGCAAGATCCATGATTTGGGGAATTTGGGGAAAGGACATGATTCACACAAATTTCCCTCAATTAGCATCAATTAATCAACAGTATGCACTTAATTATCCATGGTTAATCACAATCAAACATAATCATAAATTTCAAGTTTAAAAGAAAACCCATTAGAATAGAAAACCCCTTGGAAATTGGGTTATTAGAAATAAAATTTGAGAGGACCTCTTGGGGAAAGGAATCCAAAGAGTGAAGAACCTATACATTAATGAATATTAATCCACAAAATTCAAGTGAAATCCTAGAGAAATTGGTCGTCTTCTTCAAGCTTTGTTCTTCCTTCAATGGAGGTTGAATAGAGAGAGAAACTAGAGAGAGATGAGAGCTTTTGGGTTTGTTTTGATTTGATTGAATGAATGTGAAGAAGAACTGATTTAAAATCAATATATAGACCACCCATGAAATACCCAAAATATCCCACACTTAAGTTGACCCTTTAATAAAGTCAAACTTGAATTCCAATTTTCAGTTTTCGTCGGAGATAAAATCCGCAACGCGGAGCTTCTCCCGCATGATTTTCTAAATTAAATTTCGAGACAGTGTAGTCCACGACCTGCCCTCGATGCATACTTGAATATTAACCAAGGTCCATCCAACTCTGCGACGCAGACTTCTTTCTGCCATGTGTATTTTGGTTGTTGCTTTGGCAGCTTGCCAAGCCAATTTTGGGGTCCTTTCGGGGACCCCTAAGGCGACCCTTGGGGGGTCGGACCTGGACATTTATACCCTATATACAATTGTTTACCTATTTAAAGTCATTTTATAAGTTTTAGACCTCATACAAAACCTCCAAACCTTCCCAAAACCTAAGGACGTTTCAGTAGTTATATTTGACTAGCTTCCGGACGTCTTGACTCTATAACTTCCTAAATGGTTTATTAATATTTTTTTAGTCTTAGAAACAGTGTTTTAATGTTTTGTTCATCATGTGAGTCTCTAGCTTAGGTCAAGGACTTTCGGAGTGTTACATTATTCCCAACCCCATTTAGGAACATTCGTCCCCGAATGACACTAAAAATCTTTTGAATGGATAATATGACTCAATACTAGCAGCCCAACCAACAACAAGTCTAGTATGAGTTACAGCTCATAGGAGTACTTCACAACTCCATTCAACACATAGCAACAACATTACACATAGCAACTCAAGTCAGAACAAAGAAGAGCTAGACATTTCATAATACATTATGAGAAACTACCTTCTCAACATAAACATGAGCTCAAATAGACATTAAAGAGTACAATGCCATTCTTCTCAAGACAACACCAAAAAAACAAAAATCTCAAGAAAGAAAAACATATTTTTCACGTAAATTCAATTTAACACAGAAGGCCTTTTTCATGAAAACTCAAATTGAAATCAACTTTACAAAAATATGGACATACTTGGGAAAACAAGCTAAATTCGTATAGTTCAGTATTTTTAGCATTAATAGGAACAACTAAACTTAATTAGCAAAGATATGAGGATAACGGGACTTCATGTCCG
The DNA here is from genome assembly GCA_022817965.1 of Solanum lycopersicoides. Taxonomy (NCBI): domain Eukaryota; kingdom Viridiplantae; phylum Streptophyta; class Magnoliopsida; order Solanales; family Solanaceae; genus Solanum; species Solanum lycopersicoides. The sequence continues at coordinate 105,333 of JAJJBR010002952.1, read as the reverse complement.
CCTCGGCCTCCTATGTTTCTCCCTCAACTAGGTTGTTTCTCCATAGGACTTTTAGGGAGGCCACCTCTTTGTTTCTCAATTTCTTCACTTGAAGATCAAGGATTTCAATGGGAAGAATGGACTCGGGATGGACGATGCACTTCTTAAGCATAGAGAAATGAAATACCGAATGAACCGAAGCCACTTCATTAGGTAATCTCAAATCGTATGCAACATTGCCAAACCTTTGTAAAATTTCATAGGGACCTACATAACGAAGACTCAACTTCCCTTTCTTGCCAAATCTCACCACTCCTTTCATGGGTGAAATTCTTAGATACACCTTTCCCCTTCTTCAAATTCTAACTCCCTTCTCCTATGGTCAGCATAAGACTTTTGTCGAATATAGGTTGTTTTCAGTCGGTTCCTTATCATATGAACTTTCTCCAAAGTCGTATAAAACAATTTGGGACCAAAGAGTGAAGAGTCTCCCACTTCAAACAATCAACTTGAAGATCTACATCTCCTACCATACAAGGCTTCAGAAGTAGCCATAGATATAGTTGAATGGTAACTATTCTTATAAAAGAACTACACCAAACAAAAATATTTATCCCAATTTCCCTTGAAATCAATTATACAATCTCTAAGCATATCCTCAAGGGTTTGAATAGTACGCTCCACTTGACCATCCGTTTGGGGATGAAAAGAGGTGCTTAACTTTACCTTTTTACCAAACCCTTTTTGGAATGACCTCAAAAACCTAGATGTTAATTGTGAACCTCTATCCGATATGATGGATAATGAAATACCATGGCGACACACAATCTCATCTATGAACATCCTTGCATAATCCTCCGCCGAGTATGCATACTTGATGGGCATAAAATAAGCGGAGTTGGTCAACCTATCCACCACCACCCATATGGAGTCATGTTGCTTTTGTGTACGAGGAATACGTACCACGAAATACATATTAATGTCTTCCCACTTCCAAGAAGGAACTTGGATTTCTTGAAGTTAACCACCCGACTTTTGGTGTTCGACTTTCACTTGTTGGCAATTTAGACATTTTGCATCAAATTCCGCTATGCCCCCTTTCAAGCCTTCCCACCAAAGCACTTCTCTAAGGTCATGATACATCTTTGTAGAACCTGGATGGATGGAATAACGGGAACCATGGGATTCCTCAAGGATCCTGTTTATCAAATCATCTACATTGGGAACACACAACCTTCCTTGGTACCTCAAAACACCATCCCCCTAAGGAGAAGGACTCATTAAGTTTACGAAGAACCGATCCTTTCAAATTCATCAATGATTGATCAAGGTGTTGCTTATACTTCACCTCAACCACCAAAGACGATTCAGAGTTATGATGGACCATAAAACCACCATTTGGAGAATCTTCCAATCTAACACCCAGACGAGCCAACCTATGAACATCTTTCACTAGGTCTTTCTTGGCTTCTTCTACATAAGACACACTACCCATGCTCATACAACTTAGATCATACGCAACCACATTGGACTTGTCAGGGTGGTAGAGAACACTCATGACGTAGTCCTTTAACAATTCCAACCATCGTCTTTGTCGGAGATTCAACTCCTGTTGAATAAAAACATGTTGAAGACTCTTGTGGTCGGTATACACATAAACATGGACACCATACAAATAATGCCTCCATATTTTCAAGGTAAATACCACAACCGCGATCTCAAGATCATGAGTTGGATAATTTTTCTGATGCACCTTAAGTTGTCTAGAGGCATAGGCTACTACTTTCCTATGTTGCATAAGCACACACACCAAGCCCACTCGGGATGCATCACAATATACAATGAAGACCTTGGTACCCTTCGATAAAGTCCACATTGGAGCGTAAGTAAGTCTGTCTTTCGAGATTTGGAAGCTTCTTTCACATGCCTCCGACCACTCAAATTTCATACTCTTTTGGGTCAAAGTAGTCAAGGGAGATGCAATGGACGCAAAACCATCAATGAACCTCTAGTCCCACGAAACACCTTATGTATGTAAGATCCAAAGGTCTAGGCCAATTTTTCACCGCTTCGTTCTTCCTTGGATCAACCTCAACTCCCTCACTAGAGATAATATGACCATGAAACGCTACCAACCACAACCAAAATTCACACTTTCTATATTTGGCAAAGAGTTGATGCTCTTTAAGAAGTTGCAAAACAAACCTCAAATGCCCCATATGATCACCATCACTCTTCGAATACACCAATATATCATCAACAAAGAAAATCACGAATGCATCAAGATAGTTTCCAAACACCCTATTCATGAGATCCATAACCGTCGGGGCATTAGTCAATCCAAAATACATGACTATGAAATCATAATGACTATATATTGTTTGAAAAGCCGTCTTGGGAATACCTTCACCTCTTACCCTATGTTTGTGATATGTCGATCTCAAGTCGATCTTTGAAAAGTAACTTGCACCTTGGACTTGATCAAATAAATCATCAATCCGACAGAGAGGATACTTGTTCATGATTGTGACATTGTTGAGTTGATGGTAACCAATACACATCCTAAGGGACCCATACTTCTTCTTCACAAACAATACTGGAGCATACCATGGAGGAATAATAGTCCGAATGAAACTCTTGTCTAGTAAATCTTTGAGTTGAGCCTTTAACTCTTTCAATACTGCTGCAACCATCCGATAAGGAGGAATTTAAATGGGATTTGTATCCGGTAATAAGTTGATACAAAAATCAATTTCCCTTTCGGGAGTAATACCGGGAAGATAATTAGGGAAGACCTTCGGAAATTCCCTTAGTACGAGGACCGATTCAATTGGAGGAATTTCATATTCTAAATCTTTGATTCTTACAATATGGTATAAACACCCTTTAGAGATCATATTACATGTTTTTAAACACAAAATTATATTACCTCTACGAATAGAATTTCCCCCCTTCCACTCTAAGACGGGTTCATTAGGAAAGTTAAACTTCACCACCCTTAGTCTACAATCTATTTAAGTGAAACAAACATGCAACCAATCCATTCCTAAAATGACATCAAAGTAACCATATAAAGTTCTACTAATTCCACATGAGTAACTCTATTGATCAGCATTACAAGACAATTTCTATATACTCTCTTAGAAAAAAACGACTCACCCACTGGGGTAGACACCATAAAAGGTTTATTCAAGATATCAGACAAATTGTCAAACATTTTAGCTACTAAAGGAGTAACAAATGACAAGGTAGAACCGGGATCAAGTAAAGCATAGAAATCAATAGAAAATACTATCAACATACCGATCACCACATCGGGCAAAGTCTCATGCTCACCCCTAGAGCGGAGAGCATAAAATCGATTCTTCTTTGGACCATCCACATTTGAACCACTTTCTTGAGCTTTCCCACTACCCTTTTCTTGACACTTCATGTTTAGGTAATCCTTCACCTTGTTTCCACTCTTACCATAACTAAAGCAATTGCCCGTCCCAATAAGGCAATCACCATAACACTTCTTACCACACTTTCTACAAGTTGGCTTTTTATTTGGTGAACTAGTACCCCTTCCCTTTTGAGGATTAGGGTTAGACACCCTATCATCACGAGCCTTAGGGAACTTGGAAGGAACTTGATTAGAAAATCTATTTTTGATCCTAGGCTTGTCTTGGATACTAAGCCTTCCCTTTGAAGAACTACCATCATAAGTCCTTGCACTATTTGCGTCCCTACTCTTCGTCTTAACCCTTGTCTCTTCCACTTTTTGAGCATGAACAATGACACGAAAAATGTTCATATTATCATGTAGCATAGCCGAACGACATTATTCCTTCAAGACATCGAACACTCCCATCACAAAGTGTCTCATCTTATCCCTCGGGTCGGAAACCAAAGAAGGAGCATATTTCAACAAATTAGCATATTTCAAAGAGTAGTCAAGCACACTCATACCTCCTTGACGATGGTTGATGAATTCTTCCAACTTATCCTCCCTCTTCTCCCTAGCAAAGAACCTATAAAGAAAAGCCTTCTTGAAAATATCCAATGTCACCCGACCACCCCTCAAAGGCCTATTGTCTGTCCATTGAATGTACCAATTTTGGGCAACTTCCTTGAGTTGGTAGGTGGCTAACTCGGCCTTTTCGCTAGGAGTTAACCCCATAGTATAGAGGATTTTGTAGACTCCATCAATGAACTCTTGGTGGTCTTCCTCTACTTTGGACCCATAGAAAGTAGGGGGATTCATCCTTGCAAAATCCCTCAAACGAGAGGCCATGGTGCTAACATGTTGGTTTCCTCGAGGTACCACCTCCCGATTAGTTTGGGCCGTCAAGGTTTGAGCTTGAGTAGTGACGGATTGTTCTTGAGTGGTATGACTTGAGCCATTTGGAGAAAGACTGCCCTTATATCCCTGTCCGTCATGGCCAGAGGATTGGCCGGAGCTTGATCATCATTTCAAACTTCTTCAAGAGGAGGATCTTGATTACCACATGAAGGAACTCCCGTATTATCAATCTCTTCATCAAGTCTTCGAGCATCTGCCCTTGAAGTATTCATACCTATAACCACAATAAAAGGTTTAGGTGAAAGCACGTCATAAGTACACATTAGAGGCATGACATTGGATTTCCAAGAGAATGAGAATTTCCTAAGCATCATATAGCTTCTCATTCATAAGTGTGGCGCACTTCACAATTATGAATAAGAACCTACATAGACATGGTTTAATGAGACATATATCCTAAATATATTAAACCCCATGCTTCGATACAAATTTAGTCACATCCGGGAAGTACCTCATAGACGTAACTGGCGTCGTCATCCTCGAAGAGGAATAAGACTAGCATCATAGCTTATATCATTACATTCATAGGTTAAAAATGCGGAAAAATCAAAACTTTTGTTGTATATCTTTTATGAGATTTACATAGACTTCTCGCATACAAATAATATATTCATATCGAGTATACATAGACCCTTCGTATAAGAAAATTACATAGTCTTTTACTTTTATCGCACATATATATATAAGATACAATATAGTCTTAAAATGGAAGTCTCATATTGAACCATCTAAACAAGAGTATAACATTTGGGAATAGCCCATACATCAATACAATAAAAGCCACATATAGGCTATACATCTTAGTACTCAAATGAAAGAGAATGAACAAAGTGTCATTAAGACTAATCAACATCCAATGCAAGAAAGTGGCATTGTCCTCGAAGTGGTGAGGACCTACCCAACTTGGAGAATGAGAAGCCAAGTCTACCTTCAAAAGTCGCCATAAAACCTTCAACGACCGTAACCAAAAATGTTGGGGAAAAGGGAGAAATGGGGTTAGCACATCACTTGTACTAAGTATAGTCACATATACACACACAACATAGAAATCATGCTAAAAAACATTTGTTCAAAATATGCTAATTTACTGTGAAAAGCCTCATGCACATCCAAGAACCCATATAAACCAATGAACACGTAATTCATAAGTCAAGGCCATATAAAATGCAAGACTAACATCATCAAGTATAGTCAAGTAACCATATATAAGAGTTCTTAACATCATTATATAATCAAGACCCTTACCCATAACCCATCATTTAGCCTAAAAGTGCAATGACCAAGTAAAGCCCCATAACCCTACTCAATAACGTAAATCAAAACAAAGGACCATAAGAAATGCCTAACTTCACATAACATAGAATCAATAGTAATCCTCCTCATACATAGAATTGTAGGCCAACAACATGTTCATAAGTGAAACTAACATCATATAGAATCAATAACATGTAAATTCAACATATACATAATAGTCACTTTATAAGAACATAAGAACATAAGAACATAAGAACCACCTCTAAGGCTTTCCTCAAGGCAAACTAGTGCAAGGAATACATAGAGTCCCATACCCCTACCTAGGCTAAGTCAGACCTCTTAAGTCACCCTAGTTAGTGTTTACTCAATTACTTCATTTTACTTTTGGGAACAATTGCCTTAACTGACATATACCACGAGAGATAAGTGTGGAATCCGGTGTTTTAAAACTTTACACCGATGAAAGGTGGTCTACCGGACAAAGTAGAACCAAACATGAACGTATCATCTAGGTGGATCCACTTTCTAGTATTCCTATTATGGCAACATAGTTTATGGAGCTTTGGGGCTGTCAATGTATTATCACTCTATGGCCTTATTGGGCTATGAAGATATCCACCCCGTGAGGACTATGGTGAACCCTATCTTCCCTCCTTGGGAAGGCATCAGCCCTCATCTTCAAGTTCACTCGGTGCTAAGCTAGAGTCCCTTTTTAAATGTCTTTAAGCCTTTATTAATCATCATTGCTTATTTTATGGCATAGGGTCTACCCCTTATATAATGATCATCATAGCTCAAAATGAATTGCATGAGTATTGTCTTTCCATTACAATTCACACATGTGAGATTAGCACATTACATAATCATATTATGATAAGGCACATAGGTAAGTCATCACCATCCTCATATGAATACATCCTAGCCAACAACTCAAAAGCCGTAAATTAAGACATTTCAATTCAATATCGTACTAACCCTAATCAAACTTATCAAATGGTATAATTTAATACAACTTCATCACTAAATACAAGTAATCATAATTGAAGTAAAGTATTGAGATAACATGACTTATCACAATCTCCTTCACAAGCCACCATCAAGGTTTTACAATCAACCATCCATTTAAACCCAATAATAGGTGTAATACCATCACACAATAATAATTAACACAATAATGAAGTCAATTGCATCAACACTATCCGAGTTAACTTCAATTCATAACCTAGGGTTAAGGAAAATAGGGTTCATCATGAATTCATCAAGAAATTGTTCCAATCCCAACAAAACATTACCCTAGTCAGCCGATGAATTAATTAGAATAGGTAAAACAAGTCAAACAATCAATACATTCATTAATTTCCATCAATTCATAAGCAAGATCAAAGATTTGGGGATCTTGGGGAAAGGACACTATTCACATGAATTTCCCTCAATTAGCATCAATTACTCAACAATCTACCCTTAATTATCCATGGGTAATCACAATTAAATATAATCAATCATCAATTTCAAGTTTAGAATAAAACCCATTAGAATAGAAAAAACCCTCGGAATTGGATTATTTAGAAATAATCTTTGAGAGGACATCTTGGGGAAAGGAATACCAATAGTGAAAAACTCATACCTTAATGAAGATTAATCCACGAAATTCAAGTGAAATCCTAGATAAATTGGTCTTCTTCTTCAAACTTTGTTCTTCCTTCAATGGAGGTTTAATAGAGATAAAATTAAGAGAGAGGTGAGAGCTTTTGGGTTTTTATTTGGGAATTTGATTTGAGTGAGTGAATATGAGGAAAAATTGATTGAAAATAAATATATAGACCTCCCATGAAATACGCAAAATACCCCTCGCTCAAGTTTACCCTTTAATGAAGTCAAACTTTAATTCCATTTTTAAGATTTTCGTCGGGGAACAAGTCCGCGACGTCGAGCTTCTCCCGCATAATTTTCCAAATTAATTTTTGAGACAGAGGATTACACGACCTTCCAGCGACGTAGACTTGAATTATTACCAAGGGCCATCCAAGTCCGCGACGCGGACTTCTTTCTGCCATGTGTAATTTGGCTGCTGCTTTGGCAGCTTGCCAAGCCAAGTTTGGGGTCCTTTCGGGGACCCCTAAGATGACCTTGGGCGGTCATACCTGGACGTTTAAACACAATATACATGGTTTTACCTATTAAAGTCATTTTGTAAGTTTTAGACCTCATAAAAATCCTCCAAAGCTTCCCGAAACCTAAGGACGTTTCACTAGTTAACTTTGACTACCTTCCAGACGTCACGTATGTTTCTTGACGTTTTGAATCTTAAACTACCTAAATAGTTTACTAACAGTATTTTAGGATTGGAATCAGTGTTTTAAGGTTTATTTCATCATGTGAGGCTCCAGCTTAGGTCATGGTGTAACAACCCGAAAATGACTATGCTAAGTGATGTCTAAACGTACCTAGAATGCCTAGATTAGACCGGGTTCACACGGCTTGATGCGCGTGGAACCATACCTCAGAACCCATGCACTAGCCAAGCCAACAAACTTGGTGAGTTAGTTGAGCTAGGAAAGGTTGGGACCAACCATGTAGGGCACCCTAATTGAAGAGATTCACTCGGATGAGTTTTTAACAGACTTGAAATGGGTAATCCTAGGTTTGGAGGGTCTAGGGGTAAAATGGTCTTTCCAGGCTAGGGGTAGTATTGTAATTACCCTAATTAATTAATTAATTAATTAATTAATTAATATAAAAAGGTGGGCTATTCGGGTAGGGTTGGCCGAATTTGACCTTTTTCGCAAGTTAAGCTTCACCAGGGTTCGATCCTTGGTTGAAGCAATGTTAAATTGAATTAATTAATATTATTTAATTTAAGTAAGTGCATGATGAGTCATTTCACCTAAACCTTAAAAAAGTTAGATTTTTAATTAATAAATAATAAGGAGTCCTAGTTTGACTAAGTCTTCAACTAAAACTCCTACACTTACTCTCATCTCTCTCCACTCTCATTCTCACGACTTTCTCCACTCTCTTTTCACGTTATTTATCAACAAAAAGAACTAAAAAATCAAAGTTCATCACTTGAAGAGTTTGCACACAAAAACTCAAACGAAAAACTAAGCTAAAAACGAAAAGGAAAAACATTGTTCTTGATGGGTTGTGCTTGGAGTTTGGTGGTGAGGCTTTGATGTCGTGGAGTTGGCTGCCATTGTTTAAGATTTGGAGGGTGTTGATCGACAAAAGGTATGGGTTTTCTTACTCTTGGTCCCGTTTCCAAGAGACCCCTAGGATTCAGTCGATTCTAATCCGAAAACTAGGATTGTTTCCCCGTTGCATGTCCCTGTCACTAGCAACTATCGATGGTTGGGTATGTCTTCTGGTAGATATTAGGCGTGTAACATGTTTTCGTGATGATTATGTGTATGTATGTATGTTTAGAATTAGGTGAGTAATGAAAGATGTTTTCCGAAAATATGTAGTCACGGAGTGGAGCATGAAATGGTATGTTTAATTTCTTGTATTTTACGTGCAATTGCTTGTGTAAATCGTGATGTTCATAAGTGGTGTAATGTTGCTGAATTGAGTGCAAACTCTTGATCAAATGTAACCATGAAAATGCACCTAAATATGTACTAAATGATCCACGAAATGTCCTAAGAACTAACGTGTAAATGCTGCAAAAAGGGACTGAAAAAACGTGATCAAATTTCCAGCATTCTGGAAATTTGGTTCGGCCAAGTTACTGGGAAAAAAATTTGAGTTTTAAATTTTTTTTAAAATGCATGAGATCATTGGGGATTGAACCCAAGACCTCACCATATATAAGTTACAAAAAAAATCAATAATTAAAATGAAGTAAGAGGGATTCGAAATGGGGTAAGGCTCAAGTGAAGAGAGGAGAAAAATGAAAGAAAAATAAAATGAGGTATGTGGGGATCGAACCCAAAACCTCTCGAATAGACAAGGAAGTTAGGGGGAAAATTAAATAAAGGAAAAATGAGGTTGCGGGAGATCGATCCCACATCCTCTTGGTCAAAAACAGAAAAGTCAAGGACAGAAAAGAAAGAAAAAAGAAATGTAGGTGTTGGGATTTGAACTTGGGTCCCCAAGCTGAAATTTTAAATCAAAATTTAATATAAGACTAAGTGTTGCTCAATGGATTTGAAATCGGGTTCCCTTTCCCAATTCCGTATTGATGCATAAGGCTTACGTGAATAAATACTTAATGAAATCTGCCTATAGGAATTGAAATGGAGACCTTGGCATACCTACAAGATGCATAAGTCTTGTACCATATAATCTTGGGTAAGTATGAATCACTTAGACGAATTATGAACGAAGCCTCATGGCTTGTACGTATGGATCCATAAGTCCAACGTACGTTTAAAAATAAGTGTACCTAAGATGTATGTGATGAAATGATGTGACCCCCGGAGGGTTAAGTAAGAATGTGTGACACACTAAAAGGCCAAGTGCATTGTCATATGACGAAATGAACATTCACGTAATAAGGTGAGTAATTATGTTATACTATGATGCAAATGAAAATAGTGACATCATGATAAGAGGCTAGTGCAAGTGAGACAAGCTGCATCTACACCTAAAATCAATGTCACTAAATGAAATTTCTAAGAGAGTATATTTATGCTAAACGATGAATAAATCAAGAATGAGTGGCTACATGAGGATATGCTAGTACAAGTGAGACAAGTTGTATCTACGCCTAGGATCAATGTCCCTCAATGTAAATTCCAAGAGAGCATATGTATGTTATACGATGAACAAATAATGAAAGGTGAGTAAAGATAAAATGAAAAGATGTTAAGAAAGAACAGGGTGTCATCACAATATAAGGCTAGTGCAAGTGAGACAAGTTGTACCTACGCCAATATAAGGTCACCAAAAGTACTCACCTAAGAGAGTGTTGAATATTAAGAGACAGGTCTCAATCACACTCTGTACGTAAGTGTAAGAAAAATTCACACTTAATATGTAAAGAAGAGATGATAAATAATCTAATGAGCTATGACTACCTCATTCTAGAAGCAATCTTCGACGATGTATGAGTTGAATGTAAATAGAAACTTTAAATGGAGCACCTATAGGCTAGCTATGAGTGGTGATGCCTTCTTTTGGGAAGGGCAGAGGTTCACGTAATTCTCATGAGATGAGACTGTCCACCAAGGTGGGTATGGGTCTCCCTAAATCTCCTAGTCTTTGAACTATGCTGCCAACATAGGGAACTAGCCAGTGGTTTTCCACCTAAGTGAGCTAGGGATGTTTTGGTTTCACCTTGGCCAGTAACTCCACCTCTTTTCGGTGTGGGAAAGACACCTGATTTCATGATGCTCACATGATCTATGTCGGTTAAAGTTGAAGTTCCTCAAAGTATGAAAGATAATGAAATGAATGATACCGAAGGTGTTTGGATAGTATAATAAAGAGGTGAACTAGACTCAAGTAATGACACTAGGTCATTCTTGGTCATTGCACAGTGAACCCGATGGGAGACTTAAACAACATACTAGGTATAGCTGGTGTTCACACCAGCCTACGAACGAATGAAAATGAAGTACGTATGAATGAATGAAGCAGACTCTGTGTTTGCTAAAGAAAGCTCCCTAGTTGAGGTCCCATATGTTGAGCCCTCATCTTGGGAAGTCCTAATGTTAAGTCAGTGATTCCAAGGTCTAACGGCATATGAAAGAATGATATGTAATATATGTATGTGCTATATGAAATATGTTATGGGTTTTGTGCAATATGAAAAGAATGATGATGCATGTTACTCTCATAACATGACTTTCCTAATCTGATTTGGCAAGTCCAACTGACTTGGCTTTCCATAATTCATATCGTTAGGAGAGAGCTCTTCTTAATCATGCATGTCCTTGGTGTATACTTGCATACACCCATACTTAGTACAAGTGTGTACTAATCCCATACATTATACTATTGTAGGTGCAGGTGCAGGAGGGTGTTGAAGACATTCATTGCAGTTGTTCGGACATCAGAGCTTTTCATCCGAACTTGGTAGGTCCTCATGCATTCGAGGATGCCAGCCGTTATGTTTCTAGCTTAGTAATAGGTTCAGGTTAGTGGAGTATGTTCCACTAGTATTTCTTTCCTATTTTGTTCAGACTTATGTCATGGTGCCATTTTGGCAATTGTTACTTATGCTATAAGACTATTTATTTCAAGATTGAATGATGAGGGTGGCTAATGCAGAAACTGACCTCGTCTTGGCCCTGACTTAATATTGGGTAATGTGTACCTCGACTCATGGCAAAGCCATAAGTTAAGGGTGGCTATTATGAGAGATGAGCCGAAAAGTGGGTACGAAAAGAGTAATGTGGAAAAGAAAAGAAAAAGTGATCAAGAGAAGAGACTTAGTCAAAATTTTCAAGTGAATGAAGAAAGAAAATGAAGAAAGAGATTTTAAGAAAGAACAAGTAAGAGTCACTTCCACAATAGAACAAAGGAGAAAGAACGGCAAAGATGACAAGAAAAGAAAAGTAGGGAATAATAGAAAATGTAAGAGGTAGGACGCTTAGTTGTACTGTCAAGGAGGGAAACAAGTCACTAAAATGTACCCATATGTACCATAACTGACCCTGAGCCTACATTACAAGCCAAGAAAGTCCTATCGTGATCCTAAAAGCCTAATGTGGTGAACTTAATGAGTGAAAGTAAGGGCAAGCCTATGGCGACAAGTTAAAATCATTGTGCAAAAAATTACTGTGCAAAAAAGGAGGGTATATTTTGAAGTGAGAGCACTAGTTGCAATATTGAAAAGTTGGTACCTTGGCGAGAGGTAAAAGAGTATAGGTGTCGTTGCATGGTGAGTCTATGTCATGGTCTGATCCACATGAGTGAGCTTATCAAGCGTAAGAGTAGAAACACGCATTGAAGCAACGAAAAAGCGAGAATTGATAGACATGTGATTGTGAAAGCTTAAAAGAGGATACTTTTCTACAAAGTGTTGTGTTGAGTCATAGTGCGTTGCTTGAGGACAATCAATGAATTTAAGTTGAGGGTGTTGATGTACCTGGTTTCACGGTACTTTCAATGTTTTTTCCTTAAGATTGGTGTGTGTCTAGAGCCTTTTTATAGTAATTTTAACATGTTTTTATCTTTGTTTTGTAGGAAAGGTGTACAAAACCAAAACGCGGAAGGCAGTTGAGATTTCGTGCAGAGGTTACCCATGAAGGTCGTCGATGGTTCGTTGTTCCATCAATGGACCGTTGACTGGAAGTTCAGGCATCTGGAGAAACTCGGGAAAATTTAACCAAGTGTGGGGCTACGAAAGGATAGACGGTTCGTCGATTGATCGACGGACCGTCCTGTTAAATCGTCAATCTGATGAGAGAATATCCTAGTACCCGAAGTTGAAGAAAATCTAAGTATAAAACGATGGAAGGTTTCGACAGACCGTGTTGTTGGTATGTCAATTGGATCAAAGAATATGCTAGTTGAAGGATAAAGAAAGATGCTAAGTCTGGACTTACGAAGGCAGTCGACGGTCCGTCGTCTGTGGGGGTCATCGATTGAAGCCGCGTTTTTGGACAAATTTCCTTATTTGAATTCCTTTAATTTTAGGACAATGTTTTTTATAAATAGGGTGTGAAACCTCATTTTTGGGGTTTGATTCTATTACTATATTCTTAGTTTGTTCTTGGAGATTAGTTTTTGCAAATTTGGCATTAATTCAAATTTCTGGATTTGGTTTTGAAGTGATTTTTGTAGTTTCTAGTTGAATTTCTGGATTGAATTTTAATTTGTCAAAGTAAGTTCATGATTTATTGTTTATCAACTATTAATTGTGTTCTTCTATGCATGGGTAACTAAATCCACAACTAGGGTTGTTGGAACCATGGGTGATTAACAAAGTAAACCTAGCATAATAACAATTCTCAAATATGTGATTGCATGCATTGATAATTCTTTCTCTTAGAACTCTTTTTAACAAGTGTACGCATTAGAACTCGCCTTATTTATACTTGTCGGACCAAGGAGGTAGTTAATAGGAAAAGAGTTATCAACATAGATTTAGTGGGATATAATAGCTACTATTCTAGCATCTCCATGGCTCCATACGAAGCTCTTTCTGGGAGAAGATGTAGACTTCCTATTGGGTGGTTCAAAATTGTTGAAGCAAGATTGATAAGACTAGATTTAGTTCACCAAGCCATGTAGAATGTGAAAATCATTCAAGAGAGGTTGAAGACGACACATAGTCGTTAAAAGTCCTACACTGATGTGAGGAGAATGACATTGGAGTTTGAAGTGGATGACTGGGTATATTTGAAAGTTTCACCCATGAAGGGTTTTATGAGGTTTGGTAAAAAGGGGAATTAAACTATCCCCGGTATATTGTACCTTATAGAATATCCAAGAATATTCGCAATGTAGCTTATGAGCTGGAACTACCCCAGGAGTTAGCAATAGTTCATCCGGTATTTCATATCTCCATGTTGAAGAAGTGCATGGGTGATCCCTCGTTGATTTTATCGACTGACAATGTTGGGATTAAGGATAGTTTATCCTATGAAGATATTGTGGTCAAAATTTTAGATCGCCAAGTTCACAAGTTGAGAAAAAAGGATGATGCGTCAGTCAAGGTCTTTAGGAGGAACCAATTTATTGAAGAAGCATCTGGGGAAGCCGAAGAGGATTTGAAGAAGAGATATTCTTTGAATCTGGAAATAATGCAGATCAAGGTACTAATCCTCTAAGACTTTATGAACTATCATGATTGGTATTTGCTTTTGGATTGGTAAAGTGTTGAATTTGATGATATTGTCCTTAGCATAGTGAAGAAATCTCATTTAGAAAGAATTATCCCAAGGGGGAGGTATTCTAAATTCTCGTAACTTAAAATAGCCAAGAATAAGCTAAGAAACTAAAATTTATCTTTTTTGGAATGAATAGGATAAACCTGGAAATTTACTAAGTTCAAAATTGATTTTTTGTAATTTTAAAACAGCCATAACTTCTAGCTCAGAGTGAGTTAGAGTCAGCTCTTTAAATGGTTGTAAATCGCTTGGAGAGATCTTTCCAACGCCGCCGAGTTTGCGCTTTTCTTATATCGTACGAGGGAGATATGCCTATCGGAAGTTCGGCTGTTAATTTTGAGAAAGGTCCCAATCCAGATTTTAGTGAAGGGTAAGCTTGTCATTTCACCAACCTATAACCTAATTCGTTTTGAAGGTTCATTAGGGGTAAAACTAAACCTTAAGTAAATTTTAGAAAAGTATTCACGCTTAGGGATTGGGAGAAAAGAGAAAAGAAGAAGAATAGGGAGAAAAAAGGATTCATCAAGAACACCAAGATGGTCGCGTGGAATTCATCACGGGTGATCCCTATGAAGGTATGTGGGATCTTTCGTGTTGGGCTAATTAACCCACACACCAATTTGTTTCAATTCAGCAATTTATGAGTTGATTTCATGTTAGAAGTTAAGTTCTTGAAAGAAAGTTTTGATTTCTTATTTATTGAATTGTTGACTGTCATTGTTGGTTGAATTCTTATTTCTCTGGGTTACTTTTGAGTTGAATTCGATAGTTATGAAGAGTACCAATAGTATCAAGAGATTGGTGGATAAACTAGGAAGGTTTGGAGATGAAAAACAACTTGAAAATTTGTCAGACGCACATGGGTAGGGGCAGGCGCAGCGCGCTTGCAGTGACCCAAAATTTGGCCGTCGTAAATTGAGGCCTTGTGTGGCGCACCACCAGTGCGCCTGAACCAAGCCTCAGTTAACTAGGGCTGGTGCGACGCGCCACCAGTGCGCCTGGATTGATGTTTTTGCCCAGTTTTCGTAGTCTAGCCGTAGTAATTCTTTCTAAGGTACATTAAAAGAATCAAATAATTCTAATTACATCAAATGATATCTAAACATCAAGAAAGCACTAAAGAACTCAAACATAACCTTGAATCCATAACCGAGTCAAGGAAAGTTAAGATCAAAGTCAATGAAGTTAGAGTCATGTTTAAAGCTAAGAAGCTAGTCCAAAGCAAGTTCAAAACGGTTTTCAAGTGTCTTTAATTTTTACTTCGTTTTAATGCTCAAGTTTCAAGTTAAAGTGAAGAGTAAAAGTTGATGTCTTTTTATTCAAATGAAATATAAGGGAACTAAGTATTCCCCAAGAGTTGATTTAAGATTCAAGTTCAAGTTAAGCAAAGAGTAAAGAATTAAGTTCATTTCTCAACAATTATGAGAGAACTAAGTATTACGTAATAGTTGTTAAATGCTTTAACATTTAAGTTAAGAGGAAACTAAGATTTCCCAACAGAGTTTTGAACAAGAAAAGGTAACATTGATTCCAAGAGGGCTTTCTAAAGCAAAAAGGGTTAAGTAAATTATCTTAACCCAAAAGAAGGAAGATATTTTAAAAACATGAGCTAAAGTATATTTTCGGAGTAGTATAGTGCACCGATGTGGGGATGAGAGTTCATATTAACTAAAGTCTCCATCTAAACAATGTAGCAATCATGGTTATTAACGGGTCATACTTTATTGATGATCATGTAAGTTAAGTTAGTGGATCCACTATGTTGAGGAGTTCTATGTGACAACAAAGTATAGAACAGTTCACGAAGCATGTGCGAGACGCTGTATCACCACCTAGGCTCATAATGGTAGTTGTCGGTTAGAGAATTTCACAAAGAAACACTATTACTTTCATATATAAGTAAAATTGAGTTTGTTATTGCATTTCCATAACGTACTAAGTTGATTTACTGCTTTACAAAACTTTATGTATATATATATTATATATAAATATATATATATATATATATTATATATAAATATATATATATATATATATATATATATATATATATATATATATACACACACACATTGCATGTATTTTATTTTCCATATATATATTGAGTTGAGTATTCATGAGTTAAGTAGAGCTAAGGTAAGTTCTTCTTTTTTCTTTCAAGCTTTAAGTTGTTTGGCATTCAAACTCACATAATCGTACATTCAATGTACTTATGCCAGTTGGCCTAATATTCATATGATGTAGAGCAGGTAACCAAGATCAACATCCAGCGTACTATAGATCATGTTTGAGCACACAGATTTAGTGGTGAGGCTCCTTGCATTCCAGAGGATCCGTCATATATTTTTTAGTCTTTTTTATTTATTATAATATTGTGGGGTCTGTCTCTACATTCATATTAGTATTATAGAGGCATCATAAAAACATAGTCAGTTACATAGTAAGAGTTGAGTCACTCTTTACTTTGCATTCAGATATTCTAGTTTGAGACGTAAGTGCCATTTTGGCCAAGACATTAATCTAAGTTGTGTATGATAACTATTTTCTTATTTTTACTATTGAGTTAAGTCTTTCGCTAAGTTAAGTATGTCTGGACAAGCGTTCGCTCAAGGCCAACAATTATCATTGGGTGTCGGCCACGTTCAGGGTGTAGGCTCGGGGCGTAATAGTTGTTTTGACCATGGATAGTCGACGGGCATCATGATTTGTGGCCTTCCCGGAAAGACATCACTAAAACAAGAAAAACCTCTTATTCTCAGCTTGGATTTTAGCAAACTCAGAGACGTTGGAAAGAGGATTTATTTGTCACTAATTTTATAGCTCATGATCTACCTAATTTATTTTGCCCTAAAATATATAACCATTTTAATTTGACCCAACATTCATTTTCTTTTAAATACCTACAGACCCTCACCTACAGCCAGACCTACTGTTTGTAGGTCCAACCATAAACTGTATTGGACGGTCCTGGGTAGGATTAGAGATTCATTAATTATAGTTTACCATGAGAGACCCGACATACAAACTGTGTCAGACGAACAGGTCTTTGGAACTGCATTTTTCTATTTTCTCAAATTCGAGGTGTTACATTACGAAAAAAAGCTATCCATATATATTCAAACAAAAGAATCTAAATCTTCACAAAATATGGTGACTTTAGTAAATAAAACATTTTTTACATTAATGTTCTCTATCACCTTGACAAAGAAAATGTGGTGGCTGACGTTGTCAGTAATAGGTAGTGAATCATTTTGAGGAAAATAAAAAGAAACTGGTGGGCGATGTTCATAGATTGGATCGGTTTTCCATTAGATTTGTTGAATCCACCAAAGGCGGTGCTATGGTTTACAATGGTTTAGAATAATCTTTTATGGTAGATGTGAAAGACCTGAAAGGTCTTAACTTGATCTTGAATGAACTGAAGGATGAAGTGCTTGACAAGTAACTTTAGGTTTTTTCCCAAGGGGGAGATGGTGTGCTTAGCTATCAAGGTAATTTTTGTGTTCCCAATATTGATCATTTGAGAGAGAAGATCTTATAAAAAAAACATAGTTCTACATATTCCATTCAACTAAGATCCACAATGATGTACTGTGACTTACCGGAGATCTATTGATTGAATTGGAGGAAGAAGGATATACTATCCAAAAATTTGAAGATATGATGAGAGCGTGTGTAGTTGACTTCAAGGGTAATTGGGATAGGAAATTGCCTTAATTGAATTTGCGTATAATAATAGTTATCACTTAAACATTTTAATGGCTCCATTTGAGAAAGTTTGGCTTATTAGAGAAAGGTTATGGAGAAAGTTTGGCTTATTAGACAAAGGTTGAAACAACTCAAAGTTGACAAAAATCCTACTCTGATGTTAGAAGAAACGATCTTCAGTTCGATGTAAATGATTCGGTCTACTAGAGAATTTCACTCATGAAGGGTGTAATGAGATTTTACCCGAAAGGGAAGCTTAGTCCTTTTTATGTGGGTCCATATCAAATTTTAAGACATATTGGTAAAGTTGCCTATGAACTTGAATTTCCTAATGATCTGTGTGCATCAATTTTTCATGTATCCTTGTTGAAGAAATTGTGTTGGTGGTCTGACATATATTGTACCATTGCAGAGTCAAGGAATAAATTATATCCTTTTTTATGAAGAAGTTCCAGTTGATATCTTGGACTAGCAAGTTCAGAAGTTTAGAAATAATGAAATTGCATTGGTGAAGGTTCTTAGGAGGAATTAGTTCATTAAGGTTGCTATTGTGGAGCCAAGGCAGATATGATATTCCATTATGCTCAACTCTTTCTCAGGGTTCGTACTGTAGCTTGAGGTATTAAGTTTCTCATGGTTTGCTCTTTTTATTTCATATGTCTTAGATATTCCCATGAATCCTTATTCATGCATGTTAATGAAAAACTCGATTCTTGATAAATGAATTAGAATGATTGATATCTACATAATTATGTGCATTTGAGTATGAGTTTCATATATACCTTTTGAAATGATGTTCTAAATATGCTTTATTTGGAGTTGTTTTTTCCACTTCCGATATGTGCATTTATGCTATTTCATTCAACTTTGTTTGTTAGATTTACTTCCTGAACCTCTTGTGATACCTTGAGTTGCATAGGAGGATGAATGTTCCAAGGTGGAGATATTGTAACACCTCAAATTCCAAAAAAGGAAAAAATTACATTTTCTAAAAATCTTGTGGCAGTTTCGACAAAACCACTAAAGAAATGTAGGTTGTAACATGGACCGTAGGTGGAACCGTGGATGGCATGTTCAAAAGTTCAGAAAAATTCCAGTCCCTACACTCTTTTACGATTCAACAGGGCGGTTCGTCATTCAATGTACAAGTCATAGGTATGTCTCGTGATGATAAATCTAATGAATATTTGGAAAATATTAATCAATATTTCATAAAAATCCTTGATGTGGTCGTACCTCACAATCAATGTTATCTTTATAAATATCGACATACGAGAAAGGTAAATACATTGTTAATCTATATTTTGTGGTGTCTTATACTTATATTTGCACTTTTATTATGAAATAAATCTTTTGCAATAAAAAACTTTACTTAGTTTTTTCTATTTCATATGATGTTCTTTCCACTTTTATCCATTACAAAAATCGCATTTTCTTAATTGAAACATGATTAACTTTAAAATTAAATTTTTTTTAATCTATTCAAAAAAATTCTTTGTGGTCTTAAATACGTTGTAATATTAGTGTGACCATAAAACTTCTCGCTCATGGTAAAATAGAAGGTTCATAGAATGATTATTTTTAAATTTAGATATATGTCATATTTTTGATGCATTGATGATAAAAAATGTTATTCAAAAAAGAAAAGAAGAGAATATTTAACATGTTTAATACCAAAAGTCATTTCTTTCCTTTGAAAAATCATTGTGAGGTAAATATTATTAGTGCTAATATTTATATATGGCTAAGAATAATTGCATTATAATAAACAAATTCTGCAGCATATGAATTTATAGATTATTCAAAACAAGTAAGAGCAACATCCTTTTTTACCTTGAATATTGTCATCTTCTTTAGAGTTCTCTTATTGATTGTCAACAATGCCATTGTTTAATACTCATCTGAAACTCTTCAATATTCTTTTGTGCTTCAACTCAAAGCCATTATTGTGAGAGAAATAGGTAAGAAATCCTTATTTTGTCATGGAAGAGTGCGTGCATTAGGTGTAGAGACAACCAAATAGTGGCCAAGAAAAATTGGAGAAAAAGGCATTTAATGTACATAACAAAGCTCGAAAAGATGAATCGTCGGTACGGAGGAGCATAGAAATAAGGCTTGCGAATTCAAGAATGATCCGGATAATGATTGCAAAGGGAAAAAAAGAAGAAGAACAAAGGGAAAAAAAATGAATATCATGAACATAAAAATGAGTGAAGCTTACTAGAAGGTGGTTAGAGTTATAAATGACTTTTAGGTGTATTAGATTTCTTATGTATTGTAGTTTCAGTAATAGATCATAGTTTATTATCAATTTAGATTGGAGACTAAAATTAATCTCCCAACCCTTGTAATGTTCCTTTTTATCTCAAGATTGTGCTTTGAACAAAAAAAAAGTCACATAATTGAATTAACAAAATTCAATGGATGATGAGAACAATTATTTCGTATGTGATTTCCATCAAATTATTTTACTTTTTCCTACCCAGGAAAAAATATTCATAAAATCGTTAGGACACATGATCATTTCATCAATATTATATTATTAAATTGTCTGCTATCCTATCATCCTCTATTTCCCACTCTTCCTAGTGAAAAATTTAGTGGAACGTTTGGAGTTATTGTGTTTTATTTAGTGATAGAACATGGTAAGCCATGGCCATAACTTCGCATTGAAACTCCATTTTTTCACTCATTATTTTGTCGTTTTCTGTTTTGTAATTAATATAAACTCTATGTAATTTTTTTACCCTATTTACTACCTCATAAATTTCTTATTCATGGCGTTGAAGAACTTCTCCGCTACAAAATACTGATGGTCTTACTTGTTCGCAGAACTTTGGGAATAATTGCCTTTTCCTTTAGTGACTGAATCTCTTTAGCTATGGCCATAGCATTTCATTGAAGCTCTATTATTTTATATTGTTATGCTTTTTGTAACTCATGTAACCTCTAGGACATTTATCTACAAAATTGACTACCACATTATAATCTTATTCTCTGCTAGGAAGATTGTCTTCACTTTAAATATTGATCGTGTTACATCGTTAGTAGTACATATGGAGTAATTGTCAGTTGACTAATTCAATAGTTTGTGTCTTTAGTGGCAATACTTTTAGGTGTCTTTTATGTTTCAAGTAAACTAGCTCTTGGAGTTGTAATTGGTTGATGTTAGTCAATTAGCGGGTCCTGGGTTTGTTCTAAACTAGTGCCCTATTTTTTCTCTAGGTCTGTTTGTTTCCAAGAATTCCCTCTATCTTAGTTTATGTGATACTTTTTATTTTTTGAGGGGCAAAGAATTTAACTTTGATTCAAATTTGCGCATGAAATCCTCAAATTCTTTGGAACAAAAATATAGTCACAATAACTGACTATTCAACATAGTTAACAGATGTATGAAAAATTTAGAGTCAAAGATAGACTCGTTTGAATCTCCAAATATGGAAAGTGCACAATATATTGAGACAGATAGAGTACTATTTAAAGATTTATATCGTTGTTTGCTTAATGCAATAGAAAGATCAATTTCTCTCTATTTTTTAATATCTTATTTGAGTAGTCGTTTATCTATTTTATTTGTACTTTTTGTATCAGAACAAAACTCTACGTTCGAGATCCATCATTTCAGCAAGCAGGGAATGTTATAGTAGGAGAAAAAAGTACTGAAATATTGTGAGATTTTCTTGACAAAAAATCTTAAAATTTCTATGGAAGGAAACGGGAAAGTATATTCATTGCAGCCCTAAATTCCAATTTCAGAGGGGGAAATTATGAGTTCTAGAGTCTAAGAACTCTCAAGAACTATTTGATGTAGTTGAGAAAAGACACTCAAAAGCTTTGTTAACAATCCAACAAGCTCTTGATGATTATGTTTTCCCTCGCATATCAGTAGCTTCTGAGACTTCCAAACCAACATGGGAGATACTGAAACAATAGTACTTTAGAGATAATAGGGTAATTAGAATTAAATTACAAACTCTCTTACGTGATTTTGAAACATTATTCATGAATGAAAATGAATTTGTGCAAGTATATTTATCTTAAACATTTTCTATGGTTAACATGATGAAACCTATGGTGAGAAAATTTATACACAAATTATTGTGTCTAAAGTGTTGAGAAGTTTAAACACCAAATTTGAGTATGTTGTTATAATAATTTGAAAATCTATGGAACACTCTACCCACTCTTTTGATGAATTAATGAGTTCCTCTCTAGCTCATGAAGATAGGATAAATAGGTCATGTGAAAAAGTTCATGTGAAGGCCTTCCTAGTTAAGGTAACGTTTTACAAAGCAAAAAGATAAGCAGAATGAAGCAAATTTCACACAAACAGTAGAATAGTAAAGTAAGTTATTGATTGCTCATTCACCAGTAATTTAATTAATGTTGTAGGATTAATTGATAGTGGACACTCAAATTACAAGACAAGTTTGATGTAACACCTTAGATCTTAAAAGAACGAAAAAAGTTATTGTTTGTAAAAAAATTTGCCAATTCCGAGAGAACCACCGATGGTCCGTATGTTAAACCACAGATTGAAGGTGGAATTGTGGTTAGCAAGATAAAAAGATTAGAAAAAGTCCATTCCTAGTACTCCTTTACAGTTCACTAGGACGGTCTTTCATAAAATGTATAAGTTTTAGGTATGTCTTATAGGTCAATCTTAGACTTAGTCAGATTTAAGCATCAAAATTTGGGACCCACCATTGGGATGTAGGGTCGTTTAGTGGACCCACATACCATAAATGGGTTCCCATCGTTTGGGGTCCAGAATTGTGGTCTTTGAACCCATGAATGAATGACCAGGACAGTCTATGCTAGGATCTACGGAACGTTGCTGATGGGTCGACAATTGTTTTTAAGGGGTTTTGGGGTCTTTTCCTAAACAATTTAACCCAATTTTATATTTTTTCAACCTGAACCCTAAAACCTATATAAATATTCTAATTCCCCAAATCACCCAACTAAATTCATTTTTCTAAATTCCCAAAAGTTGATCAAGTTCATCCTCTCAAATATTTTCCTCGAAGAAATCTAGGATTTCAAGATCAAGTCTCCAAATCCACCATTAATTGCAAGCTTTTGGCATCATGTTATGATAGTCTTCACCTATGAAGCTCTTTCGTCCATATGTTTCTCATTTTTTTAAAAGTAGATTCCCCAATCAAATGAGGGTTTTTATTTAATTGTTATAATTTCCCTTCAATGTTGTTCTAATTGATTGTTTTATGTTCTCTTATCCATTCATTGAATTAATTGCATGCTTTTAAGTGGAATTCTCATGAACCCAGGTTTTCATGACTATGATTATATAATCATGGTTTTGAACTATGAAAGATGAATTTATGAAGATTTGCATGTTCGTATGAAAATTAACGAAAAAAATTTTAAGATTGTAATCAATGTTGTTGTTCTAAAAGGATGTCTCAGATATTACTCAATACATGAATATGAAAGGGTTTCTCACTAAATTATGAATGAATAAGTAGGAGATATTCTAAAGAGTTTTAGCTTTTATTGGCTACTTTATGTTCCCTTCCATGGATTATACGACAAGAGGCGATTACCCATGTCCCATAATGATAAGATAATAGGCGATTACCCATGTCCTTTAAAAATAATATGAATATGATTGATGACTATTATGTGGGAATTATGCTTAGCATCTAGTGAACAAGTTGTGATTTCCTGTGCCCAATAACTACGTCCCACCATCGGTTTGTTTTATAAAGACATTTGTTATGGATCCACTTAAGCTAGAATTATGGTTCTTACCTTGTAAAGTAAGGACTCCATTTTCGTTGTGTTATAGACACCGAATGACATGTTCACATGGTATCAATGTAAAATAAGGCTAACTCCCATAATAATAATGAACTAAGTTTCCTTCTACAAGTATCTCAACTGTGTTAAAAGATGATTTTTTCTTGCATTGACCATGATCATGATTATGCTTCTAATATCTTAGATTATGTTTAAATTGGTCTTTGCACATCATGAAAAGTTCTTTTAGATTGATGTAATAACTCTTATTTTTCCATCCTACATGGTGCATTCTTTTTACTAACACATACTCTTTCCTATATAATTTTATAAATGTAGGGTCCGACACTCTGATCTCGCAACCTCGTGGCTAGTGATCATGCTAGTAGTTTTTGGAAGTTGTGACTCCACATGTTTCGAGGAACGAACCTTTTATTGCATAATGTATATATTTTTCAGATATTGTATGTGGTGCATCGGTTACATCCCAATCACTTTTGATGAAATAGATGGCTTTGAAACTATTTAAGTTTTTGTTTCATATTTTATAAGGACATTTATGATGTAATTTTTTTAAACTATTAAACTCTATTATTTTTATGATATATGATAAGTGGCTTGTGTAAGACATTTCATGATTTTATGCACCATGTCATGTATAAGGGTTACTTTGGGACGTGAAAAAATGAGTGTTTAGAGCACAATGTTTAGAAAGATCGTAGGAAATTCACTAAGCCACGTCGAGTAGAGTCGTGTTCATGAGTGTGATGAGTGCCACATATACGAATATGAAGCAATAAGATTATTAGGAAACTCCACTTCTTTCATTACTCTAAGTTCTACGATAAAGTGTAACTCTATGTTTCCTTTCTCCTAATCTGTATTGCTAATTTCTAGATATGGCCGCTCGAGGAGATTAAGTAAGGAGGAATGTTAATGAGAATGTGGAACAATACGATACTCCTTAAGCTCCTCAAGTTATGGTCGACCCTTTGGCAAAAAAAGTGACAAATGTAATGTTTGGGGTTGCTTTCAAGTGTTCGGATAATCTAATAGGGAGGTTGTGGTCACACTGAACCTACAATGGGTACTACACCAAATATATTTAGAGACTTAACTAGAATTAATCCTAAAGAGTTTCATAGATCCAACGTTTAAGAATATCCTAATGAATTCATTGATGAAGTGTACAAGGTGTTGATTATCATGGGAGTGGCTCGGTGGAAACGGCGGAATTAGCCGCTTATCAACTTAAAGGATTTGCTAAATTTTTTTTAACAATTGTAAATAATAAAGGTTTGTGGATGTGACTCCTCTTGATTTGAAAATGTGTCAGTTTCCTTTCCTTGATAGGTTCTTTCCCCTTGAGATGAGGGAGGCAAAGATACTAGAGTTCATCAACCTTTGTTAGGAAAGCAGGAATGTGAAGGAATATGCTTTGAAGTTTCCACAATTGTGTAGGTATTATATTACTATGGTTACCCAACCTACAGAAAAGTTGTCTAAGTCTGTGTTAGGAATGTCCGAGATGGTAGTCAACTCATGTCATACCACCATGCAAATAAATGATACGAATTTTTTTTTCTAATGGTGCATGCTCAACAAATATAAGAAGAGAAACTACAAGGGAGATATGGGAAGACAAAGAATACAAGGAGTATGAATTTTGACTTTTCACATTAAAGGTCCGATGGACATGGTAGCTCTAGGTCCGGCCAAGGATTTTCGAGTTATGTCTCTTCAAATATTCTTCCTAGGTTTTACAAAGATAGGGTGTCTAAACCTATTCCTCAAGGAGGAAAAGATAAGATATTTTCATTGTCTACTTGTGTTAAGTGTGGAAGGAAGCATGAGGGTATATGTCTAGATTGGTCTAATGTAAGTTTCGGGTGTGGCAAGAAGGATCACAATATTATGCATTGTCCCTCAGTTTCTAAGAACAAAGAAGATAATCGTCGATGGGATAAACCTAATCCTTCGACCGGTCCTAGTGGGGTTTAGAAGAAAAATAGATTACATACACTCCAAACTCGCAAAGAGAAATAGGGTTCTCCATATGTGGTTACTGCTATGTTGAAAATTCTTTCATCTTGATACTTATGTCTTGGTTGATCTGAGTGTTACGTAGTATTTTGTGACAGCATATGTGGCTATGAGGTTTTATATTCCTCTATATGTGTTCTTATATCCTTTCTTGGTCCCTACTCCTATAGGTCAATGTATTGTAGCTGAAAGAGTCTAGAGAAATTGTCCCGTCTCCTCATCCAATAAAATAACTCATGTTGATCTTTAGAGTTTGATCTTCTCAATTTCAATGTTTTTTTTGGAATGTATTTTTTGAATTGTTTGTATTATTCTATATATTGGAAAGCCCAAGTGGTCAAATTAAAATTTAAAAATGATTTTATCCTAGATTGCAGAGACGGAAATTATACGCCAATTAGTAATTTTTTTCTTGTCTGAAAGCTGGAAAGTTTATTTCTATGGGTTTCATATACCATATTGTTTGTTTGAGGGATATGGATTCCAAAACTCCAACTCTTGAATTTTTCCATGTTGTTTATGAAATTTCGGAAGGATGATCTACTCACTAAAACCTCTCGAAAGGGAAATATACTTTGTTATTGACCTTATCTTGTTATTGACCTTATCCTAGATAAAAACCTATTTCTATTCCTCTTTATTGAATGGATCTTGTAGAACTTAAGGAATTAAAGTATATATTGAATTAGTTGTATATATGGGTTTCATTCGACTGATTATTTCTCTAAGGGGTTCTCCTGTTTTGTTAGTTAGGAAAAAGAGGGTTCACTCTGTTTGTGTAATGACTCCCGGCAATTGAACAAGGTTACCATTAACAATAATTATACTCTTCCAAAGATAAATGTATTTTGTGATTAACTAAAAGGATCAAGTTACGTTTTTTAGATTGACCTCCAGTTGGTTAATCACCACATCAGGGTGAAAGACGATGATATTTCGAAGAACACTGTTTAAGCTTGGTATGATCATTATGAGTTCTTGGTGATGTCATATGGCTTGAAAAATGATGTAGTCGTATTGATTGATGATATATTGATATATTCAAGGAGTAAAGATTAGCGTAGTGATCATTTGAGGATTGTGTTGCAATGGGCAATAATTCTTTGCAAAATTTAGAATATGAATGTTTTACCTAATATCTCTGGCGCTTCATGGTAACATTGTTTCCAGTAGGGGTATGGAAGTAGATCCTAAGAAGATTGATGCGATTGAGATTTGTGCTAGACCTCTATACCATTTGGATATAAGAAATTTCTTGGGTTTGTCTGGTTATTATAGAAGATTTGTTGAACAATTCTTTTCAATTGCCTCTGCATTGACAACATTGAATTAATATAATGTTATGTTCATATGGTCGGAAACATTTTCTATTCCTGAAAGCTTTTCTCACAAGCATTAGACCGTTGAAACTTTACTGTCTTTTGAGTCAAATTGGTCAAGGGAAACGAGATACATAAAAAACCCTCAACAAACCTTCTAGCCAGCCAAACCCAAGAAACTCCTAATATCGGTTTGAGAGGTGGGTCAGCGTCAATTCTTGATTCCTTCTATCTTTTGCGTATCGACTCTTATCCTATCACCGGAAACTATGTGGCCCAAGAATGTCACAGACTTAAGACAAAACTCACACTTGTGGAAATTGGCATACAACCCCTTTTCTTTCAAATTTTGAAATACTATTCCAAGGTGACTAGCATGATCTTCTTCATTCCATAAATTGATTATTATTTCATCAACAAAGACGACAACCAAAATATCTAAGTAAGGCTTGAAGACTCTGTCTATGAACGAAACTAGTGCATTGGTCAAACCAAAAAAAATAACCAAAAACTCATAATGCCCGTATCTGGTTCTAAAGGTTGTCTTTGGAATGTCACATTCTCTAACTTTTACCTGATGGTAACAAGATCTGAGATCATTTTTTGAGAAATAGGTGGCACCCTGAAGAAGACCATAGCGCCCTAAGGTAAGAATCTTGGTAGAATAAAACCTTTATGTAACAGATCTTTCAGCTTCTCTTTCAACTCTTTTAACTCTATTGGTGCCATTTTATATGGAGGAAGATATAGGATGAGTATCGGGAATGATATCTATGCCGAAGTCTATTTCTCTCTCAGGAGGGACTTCGAGTAGATCATCAGGAAAAATATCTGGAAACTCTCTTACTATAGGTACTGAATGAATGGAAGGTACCTAATCCCTTTAGTCATTAACTCGGACTAACTGATAGATACACCCTTTTTAAATTGACTTCCTTGGCTTAAGGTATGAAATAAACGACCATTAGGCACTACTAAACTACTACTCTACTCTATGACTGGCTCATTAGGAATTTGAAACTTAAAAACTCGTGTTCTACATTCTATTGATGCATAACAGGCATGAAGCCACTCCATACCTAGAATGACATCAAAATATATTGTTTCTAACTCTACTAGATCAATTATGGTGTTCTTGTGATTGATAAAAATAGGCAATCACGATAGACTCTTTTCTCTAGAATAGACTCTCCAACAGGGGTAGCGACACAAAAAAGTTCATAAAGATTATGAGGAAGAATCTCAAACTGATTTTTGACATAAGGATTTACAAAATATAAACTTGATCCTTGTCTAACAAAGAATAAACATAAAAATTAAATACTTTTATCATACCCTTAACATCATCTGGCGAGTTCTTTTTCTCTTGGTGTCTAGTGATTGCATTGAGACGCTTTTCCCTACGCTAGTACCAGAAGTGTCTCATCTTGGTGCAACCCTGTCTAGTGGAACAACTGATGAAAATTGAGCTTTATTGCCCAAATTTCCATAAGCTTGCTTATTATTAGAGCACTCTCTCATGAAGTGACCCTCTTTACCACACATGATGCAACCTGTCTAGCCATCAAGACATTTACCAGGGCGGTTTCTACAACACTTATCATATGCAGGAGCCAAACTTCCTCATTGTGCCACACTATATTGGGACTGGGCTGGTCTAGCCTTTAAGTTGTGCTGATTTTGGCCATTATACTCACCTCTGTTTCCGTGCACAGGAACACTAGCAGATTATGGTGCATGCCCTTTCTTTTTCTAAAATTGTGGTTGATTCGAACCACCTTTTTGCTACCTAGACTTATTTCAAGTCTTCACTTTCTTCTTCTTGTACTCATTCTCTCTGTCCCTCATCTTCTTCTCTTCAATTTGCTGCACATAAACCATCAATCGGGATATCCATTCGGCTGATCAACATTGTTGTCATGCCCTCTTTACTAGATGCACGACCTAGACAAGCGACAAACTAACTCATTCTGCTCCTTATATATTTAACCATCGAAGAAGCATAGCGAGAGAGTTGACGTATTTCAGCCAATACTCATGCACACTCAAGGAGTCCTGTTTCACAGTAAGGAACTCCCGTAACTTTGCCTCCTTCGGTTCTCGGGGAAATAAACGTCCCAACAAAGCTTCTTTGAAACAATACCAGCTCCGATGTGGTGCATCCTCATCTCTGCCCTCCTTCCATTAGTCGAACCAAGTCCTACACATTAATCACCTTAAACACCTTCTTCAGCTTTTCCACAAAGTTTTCCGGATCCTCAGTAGTGCTTGAACCAAAAAAAGTTAGGGGATTCATCCTCAAGAATTCCCGAATCCTAGAAATGTTAGCCCCTTTTTGTCGAGCTCCCCTTTGTTGCCCGACTTGGTTAGTCACCGCTTGGCTTAAGATTCAAATAGCCTTGCGGAACTCAACATTGGTAACTTCCCCTTGAGGTTGCATTTACGGTGCATTAGGTACGTCTGGTTCCTCTACATTTCTGTGGAAGGACAACCTCTGATGGCTCTTCGTGATGGCATGATGATAGGAAACACGCACAAGAAAGAATTAGAGATAATCCTTTTATAGATGAACTATAACACAAGAAAAGGAACATGAAAGAAGTGAGGAAATGTTGAATGTTGTAGCCTTCTAATCGTGGATGTGGCGCGCTTCACTCCGATGACTAAAACACTACTGACAAGGCTTTAGAGACTCTCTAGGAGTTTTGAACTCTATGCTCTGATACCAAGCTTGTCATGCCCCGAGCCCATAGACTTTTCACATCCCGGGAGCACCCCCTAGAAGTAACATGGCGCACTTGACCTCTCTAAGGTCTTATAAAAGACCATAATAATCATTCATCGCATTGTCATAGTAAATTTAGCGGAAAATCTAAATCTTTTCATAGCACATCATATGCTATAAATATAACTTCATATATATATAAAATATAAGTCATAATACATATTTAGACCTTAAGTCTCTTTGCCATCTTAGACTCAATCAATATTAGAATACATTAGGGACACGACCCTTAAAACATAATACATATCTATACAATATTTAAGAAACTTTACAGTAACTAAACATTAGGACATCCTTGGACTTAAGGATTACTTTCCTTGAGCTTGGGAATCACATATCAAGCTCCAAAATCATATAGACATCCTTTAGCATCCATAACCTACACTTTTTGTAAAAGGTAGAGAAGAATGAAATTATTACAAGAATGCACTAAGTATGGCAACCATGCAAAAACATGCATTTAAAAGGGACATTTTCTTGAAATCATACTTCATGCCTTTTTGAGTAAATCTTCATGAAACCTTTATCCAATAGAATTTATATTATTCACCTACTTTATAGAAGCATGATCAAAGACCAAACATCATATAAAATCACATATAGAATTTAAGTCATAATTGAGGTCACTTTGTAGTGAGCTCTTTCTACTTTACTGTGAATCCTTTTATTTTAACTCGTCAACCTCCTAAGTAACCCTTTAGTGATACTTGGGGCAATGTACCACCTTAAGGTCACAAAGAAATCATACATATAACCTACAAAGACAACACATATCATGATAGAAGCATAACACATCATCGACACATTTAATTCAAGATTTTATTGGCTTTACATTAAGCTACAAAAACAATTTACACATATATTTACTTCTTTGCATACTCATCAGTTTAAGACCTTATTCATGACCCCGATCTTAGTCTACTAGTGCAATGTACATGTGAAGCCCCATAACCTCACACATACTTAGTAAACCCTTCATGAGACCAACATAGTGCATACAAGTATTAGATCACATCTTATAGATTCATACCATGCACATCTTCGTAACAAGTAGATAGATACTAAAATGTCATGCATAAAGACATAAACATAATCATATACATTAGGTCACCTCTCTAGGACTTCTTAAGGAGATACTTGTGCAATGTCTAGATGGGTTCATTACTTCCACCTATCCTAAGTAACCTCCCTTAAGTCATCCTAGTTAGGATCCTAGTTATTTACTTCCATTTTCCATTTTACTTAAGGGAAACTATAGCCTTAACCGACACTATGACCAAGAGTGCTAATAATGGAATTTGGTGTTGTAGAGCCTTACACCAATGGAAGGTATTCCTACCTAGCCAAGGTAGAACATTAACATACATCCTAGCATCTTAAGTGAGTTCACTTTGCTAGATCCTATGTTGCAAGCATAGTTTATGGAACTAAGAGATAGGTATGATCCCTCTACATGCCATTGGGCAATTGGGGCCTCCTTTCATGAGAAAACATCGGTGAACCTTCCTCAAGAGGAAGCCACCACCTCATGTGGGTCCATAGGTGAGTTTTCCTCTAAGGTAAGTCAAAACTCTATAAGGGACAAATGATGAATCTCCTCCAAGGGAAGTCAACACCTCGCATTTTCAAGTTCACTCGGTGCTAAGCTAAGTCCCCTTTATTGAAAAGCCTTTATTACATTAATAATAAAACATAGGCTTCGGATATTTGTTCCTCATATGATTATATCATATTCAAGCACCTATAATGTTAAGGATACACTTGAGCACACCTTTCAAGGCTTCATGTGTGTGAGTGTATACATATATGTGAGCAAACCTTTAACATAACACATTTAGACCACACATATTCATATATCAATTCATAATTCTATAGGTATAACTATATGAGAAATCCTTTCATATAAACCCACTAAGACTCTATGCACATTCATACTTCATCATATCATATAAATCATATTCATAACATGTCTATGTATTCATTTTTCATGTACATAGAAACCAAACCTTGGAACTATCCTATCAAGGTACACATCTGCAATGCATAGACAAGTTCCCATACCCTTGCCCACACTAGTACACCTATCAAGTCATTCTAGTTAAGGAAACACATATCATACTTTCATAGACATAAGCTTAACATGTATAGTAGTAGACACTAGTGAATACGAGAACTACCTTTCATTTAGAGACCATGACTTATACTACTTGTAATATGCATGAAGTGTCAGTGTGTGTGTACATTGGTCAACATTATCACATGATGGCGATCAAAAACATATTGAGGCAGCTACTCTCTTAGGACCACAATACTCATTCAAGCGTGGACCACATAACACACAATATCATAGGAGACAAGTCAACTTCATATTACACTTTAAGACTCCAAACTATGGCTATCCATGCATTTAGATAGGGGTACATAGGTAAGGGATTATTAACCATTTTAATTCATCAATGGAAGCACCTATACTTTAACCTAACATAAATATACACATGCGTATACAATAGCCAGATAACCTAAATCACAACTAGAATAGGAAAGTAGGTATAAGCTTCACATAGTATCATCATAACCACATATTCATATATTCATCAATTCTCCTTGAATTCCATGTTCAACACATTTATAATGACAATAAATCAAACACCGCCACCATAAGTGGACCATACCACGCAATGCCATACAAGGCTTCATCAACTACAATATTATAAGAAAAGTAGAGGAGATAAGTATTCTTACCAATTTCTCACCCTTTGATCATCATTGATCAATACTTACTGTTCCTAAACAATTCATATATAGGGCAGTAGGTATATGTACTTTAGTAGTAAAAGAAATCATGTACAAGTCTCTACAAGATCATACCATAACATAATACAAGGCATCTCATTTGTACTAGAAAGTAGAGAGTGTTAGATCAGTTACTAATATACTTTACTTTGATTACCGTGGCTAACATTCATAATATACCAATAATACAAACCTATGGAAGTAGCTAAAGCCATATAGATCATGTCTAAATCATGCTTCATCAAATCTAGAACTTAGATTTCATCATGTACATAACATTATCAATCCATAGACTACAAGAACCTATATCAATTTATGTAAATGTTGTTTAATTTTATCATCAAGGATTTATACCCATAGTTCATCAATAATATCAACTTTAAAAAGTAGCTATAATCATCATCACCTATTCGAATTCAACATTAAATCATAAAAAGGGTAATGTTAGAGTGAACTCCTAGAATTCTAAACTAGGAATGTTCAATTCATCAAAAATTGATCCACATGGATCCTTCATCATCAATTCATAATAAATTCACGTAAATAACAGTAGGTATAAGCAATTCAACGTAAGAGAATCACAATTTAACCAATAACAAGCCATGATCACAATGCTCATGCAAGGGCTAAATCGATTTTCGGAAGGGACATGGGTTCATCATGCAATTGGATTAAAATCACATTAAAACCAATAAATTAAAATCAATTCATCATGATTTTACCATTTAAAAGGTTTTTAGATAGAATCCATGGCTAGATTGAAGAAGAAGAGATTTGATCATGAAACCTTCTTTGAAAACTTGAGATTAACTCTCTGAGTGAAAGGTCACTTCGAGATGAAGTATGACCATACCTTTGTCTAGTTAAAAACCCCTAAAAATTGGTGAAGAACCCATGAGAATCCAATCTAGAAGTTGTTCTTGAGCTTCAACAACAATTGAGGTTTCTAGGGAGAATTGGTTTTGGAGGGAACGTTTATTTCGTGAGCATGGGATTGGGAATGGGTTGGTCACGTTTTAGATTACTTATATGTACCCAAAAGTAGGTAAATAATTCAATTAGGTACAGTTTAGGACATGGGGTGAATTTCCCACTCACCCCTTAAGTGGGCAGTGCGCAGGAAGCAGTTGCACCAGCCTGCATCGACAGACCCAATCGACTAGGCGTTGGTCCATCGACGGGCCATTTTGTTCCCTCCGACGATTGGGTCTAAGTCTGTCATGTGGTCAAGATTTCTGCAGGATAAGTGACCCTCGACGCCTCCCCATCGACGGGGCGTCATTCAACCAACGGGACGTGCATTGAGCTCGTCGATTGACACTTCCAAGGCAGTTTCTCGACAAGCCTTGGGTCCTTCTTGTGGGTCATTTTGCGGGGCCCTTGAGAAGTCGTACTCAGACATTTCCAACGTAAATATAAACCTTGACATGTCTTAGACCTTCCACATCATTTTCACCCAAAACAAATACTCGGAACTTGTCCAAACATGCAAGGTCCCATCAACACACACATGAATATCTCAAGGGCTAACTTTCGAATGTCTTAGATGTTCTTGGACGTTTGACCTCCAAACTTCACGAAACTCCAGATACTTCCTATAAACATCATTATAACTCATTTTAAGAATTCATAAGCTCATGACATACACATATAAGCACGTATAGACACATGAGGCACATCGGTGACTAGTCGTCGAACGTCTTGGTCATCCCTTGACGTTTGACTTTCAAATAACCTCAAACATTACACACTGCCTCAATACCATATTATAAGACATCTTAGGACCTTATAACCTTAAGACAAACATGTTAGGATCTAGACACCCTAACTCATTTTGGGGGTCTTACAATATCCCCCATTTGGAAACATTCGTCCTCGATTGACACTTACAACACTTTAATCACAACAAGGACTTTAATGAAGTATAGAGCAGTTCATCACATTATAACATAATCACATAGAAGTTAATGCACCAAACTTACAAGGAACACAACTTCAAATCATTTTAGCACTCAATGCACACAAGGAAGCGCAACTTTCATTCACTCACTCTTTAATGCATCAAACACAAAGGCTCTTATCATGTTTATAGGAGGAACATCCTTCTCCTAGTTATAACATGTTCATTACATTTCAATTCATTAAGAGATGATCTTGCAACCATATTTAGGTCACACTTACGCAGATTTCAACAACACTCAAGAAACAATTAGGCACTCATACTTCAATGCATATAGACTTGAGTTAATTGAATCAACAAATATCTTATTAGTTAGATCTAGTGTTATGAGGACATACACAACCGTACCATGCTTAGTTGTGTCCATGGAGGAATGTCCTTCTCCTCAACACACTTACATGTATCATGAGTTCACACCTTAGCAAAGTACAAGGTCAATTCCTTTTAAAATGAGAGATTGTCAATTTTTCAACCAAGCCATGATCATGTTTCCTTCCTAGTGAAGTCTAAATGGTAAGTTACACCAAATACATCACAACAAATAGGAAACCATTTCACAAAATGTCAATTTCTAACATAGTACTTACCTATACAGTAAGCATCATTTGGGAAAAACAATACAAATCCTAGGCAGACACATGAATACTTAGCTACACATGCTTTTATCCTTTAAAAGTGAGCCTACAATCATGCTTCCCAAACCATACAAGTCACATAATTTTCAAGAGACAAAACATATTTCATTTTAAAGAGACTGAACTTTTCGATATAAGGCTAAACATTACACTTCACAAGTGACTACAACCAAGTTTCTTACCTTACCTCATGAAGTTAAATTCGCGATTAGCATGTTAAGATGCACAATACACATGAGAAAACATGGATTTTATCAAAAATTCCCTTCATGCACTTTCGAATCTTAAAAATATTCTCAAGGTAATGTCAATCAACACATACAAAGCATATAAATTTCATGCAATTCATACTTTATGCAAAACTTTATTCATGAACAAGCTTGCTATGAATTCATTAGTTTCAAGTTCAAGCACAAATAGAAGGACAAGGTAGAAAATATCTACAACCTTACTATTCCATCACCATCCCCAACTTAGGGTAAACCCAATTAAGAGCAACTTAACCCAGACTTAAGATGATCTTAATTTTACAACCTTCATTTTCATCACTTAAAAGTGATTACCACATTAGAAGGAATTACAGTAAGTCAACCAAGACATTCTAAACTTTAGCACCTAGGCAATTTATCCCCAATCATTAAGTTAGGTCATACCATTCAACCACATAAGGTTTTCATACAATACTATAGACACCAAGGTCAAACAACATTAGGGGGAAACAACAAGGAGACTTAGCCATAAAAAATCTACTTTTACTTTAGACATTACAGTAAGGTGACTTCTAGGTCACTAAAACACACATCATCACCCTACCAAGACAAGTATACTACCTTCACACCTAGGATTAAGCCTATAAAAAGGACTCCGATCCATATTAGGCAACTCATCAAAGACCACATCTATACAAAGGGAAACACTGAACACTTTTAGGAACATTTTTAGGGTAGCATGCTTCAATAGGTAGTCACTACACATTTCAAGCCCAAATCATAATATTTTCTTTTCGTGTGACGAGAGAAGTGTGGGATCTGAACCCCCACAACCCCACTCATTTTTCTCGCTTAATTTCTTTTCATTCGGCGATTAGTTGTGGGTTCGATCCCGCATACCTCATTTTTATTTTCTTTTAATTCTTCCTCATGTTGACAGAGAGGTTGTGGTTCGAACCCCTCCACACTCATTTTTTTTTCGATCCAAGCACTCGGGTTCAAATCCCACATGCCACATCTTGCTTTAACTTAAATTTTGATATAATACACATAGTGAGGTTCGGTTCGATCCCAGATGACTCACATTATTGTATGTTCTTTTGGTACCAAGTTTCCAAACATTTATTATGTGACCGAAACCAACATTGAGGCAAACTAGAATTTGATCAATTTTTGCAACCTAATTTTCGCACCCTCTTTCACGTCAACATTAAGACATTTTCGATAGTTTAGGAGATTCTTTAGGGTGCTTTTCAAGGTTAACTTTCAGTCAAAATTACTCATTCAATCAGAGCTTTGAACTCATAATGAACATCACGGTTTTTAACATATTCGCAGACACATAATTCATAACATTTTTAACATGTCACATTTTCATATCAAGCTTCAACCGTGGCTAATCACGGCCCACCGATGTACAAACAGTTAATGAACTTCAATTTTGGAAACTCTTTCATTTCTACTAATTCTGAATACACTTTCAACACGTAATCACAACCAACAAAAATCATATACCAGAAGTCATAACAATGTGTACTGAATCTTTCAAGATCTATGATAGGGGAATGCAACTAGGGACAACCTTAGTTTTCGATTCTGAATAGACTGAACCTTAGTGGGTCTCTTGGGAAGGGACCAAGAGGGAAATAACCCCATACCAGAGTCGTACAAAGATGTTCTTCACGTGCTGCCAAACCCCCCCAACAACACACTAGGCCGACGTCTCACCACTGAACAACAAGCACAAATCCGTCGAGAATTGTTTTCTTTTCATTTTGAGCTAATGTTTTTGAGTTGAGGTCAAGTTCTTGGAGTGTGGATGAACACTTTCTTTTAACATTTTTGTTCGTTCTTAGTTTAACAGAACATGATCGTGAAGGAGAGAGGGTATGAGAGAAATGTGAGTTTAGTGTTAGCTTAGGTTAGGATATTAGTGGGGACTTAGTAATTAGAATTCTCTATTTTAAAAATTGATTTTTCAAAGGCGTACGTGAAATGGACCACCACCCACTAAAACAGAGTAAGTAACATCATTAGATACACGCTAAACGTCGCTTCCACCAAGGCTCGAAATGGGTGAAACCTCCTCGCGAAACGGGTCATCCGGGTTAAACCGCCCCAAACCGTCCTCTAATTAAATTAATTATTAAAATTATTACTTACTTAGGATAATTCATTACTTACACCTAGCTTGGAAAAGAGCCATTACCTAGCCCTCCAAAATTAAGATTTACCCTTTAAGTCTCGCTAAAACTCTCCGGTTAATTCTTCAAATCGGTGCCGTACATGGTGGTTCCACCTTGCCTAGGGTCAACTAACTTCACCAAGTTTGGTTGGCGTGCTAGTGCATCAGGTTTGAGGTCTGGTTCTATGCGCAAGCAAGGTCGTGTGAATCCCGGCTCTAATCTCCAGGTAGTTCTAGGTAGTTTACAGCATTTACGTAGCATTGTCACTTCAGGTATTTAACATTATCCCACCTTAGGAACATTCGTCCCCGAATTAACACTTCTAGTTATTCTCGTACAATGCCAGTCATATCATAACAATAGTACCTTGCACAAGTCAACAATATCAACAAAGAATAAGGAGAGAGACAACGGAAGTGAAAGAAAACGGAATTTAAACAAGGAGAAAAAACATAACGAAACTAGACTTAAGATAGGAGTCACCTCAAGAGCTGAAAGATGAGGATAGCGGGATCTCATATCGGCCACGGCCTCCACGTAGCACCCTCAACAAGATTTTCCTCCACAAACTTCATTGGCAACCTGCTTGTTCTCATCCGCTTACTGCCGGTTCTAAAATCTCAATAGGAACCTCCTCATAGGACAAGTTCTTCATAAACGACCAAAACTTAACAGGGCAGAATCGATGT
>JAJJBR010002952.1:49349-66860 GCA_022817965.1 Solanum lycopersicoides | reverse complement strand
AAAGCTACCAACATGTAAATCATATAGAACACATCATTCCAAAAGATACTAATTTTTAACCATATATAACTTTCTAACATGCTTTAACTATATCATGGACATAAATTTCTCACATACATGCTATTCACATAATCTCATATATAGCCTCAAAGGGAATCATATCAATCAAACATGCCAAAATTCACCTTCACACATACTCATTCAACCATAAAACAATGTTTAAACATTAACTCACCTTTTCTACCTCAAAGCATAGAGTACAATCTCATCGAAGCAATCATTCTGGATCACCAAGGCACTTCTTTAACATAGAGACATGAAAGACTGGATGAACAGAAGCTAGCTCCGCAGGCAATGCCAACTCATAGTCCACCTCACCCACACGATGTAGAATCTCGTATGGCCCGACGTACTCAGACTCAACTTCCCCTTCCTGCCACACCTCATCACCCCCTTCATGGGTGATATCTTCAAGTATACTTGGTCACCAACATCAACCTCTAAGGGTCGCTTCCTTTTATCTGCATAAGACTTCTGCCAACTGTAAGCAGTAGCCAACCTGTCCCTAATCACCCTGACCTTCTCTAAGGCCTCATGAATGATCTCTGGACCAAAAATTGATGACTCTCCAACCTCGAACCACCCAACTAGAGACCCACACCTCCTACTATACAGTGCCTTAAACGGTGCCATCCCAATACTGGAGTGATAGTTGTTATTATATGAGAACTCTATCAATGGCAGATGGTCTTGCCAACTACCTCTGAAGTCGATCACACACGCCCTCAACATGTCCTCCAATGTCTCAATGGTGCGCTCTACCTGCCCATCTATCTGAGGATGGAAGGCAGTACTGAGCTTTACCTACGTGCCTAAGCTCTTCTGTAAGGATCTCCAGAAATGTGAAGTGAACTGAGCTCCTCTATCCGAAATGATAGACAAAGAAATCCCATGCCACCTCACAATCTCATAAATGTAGAATCTCGCATAATCCTCGGCCCTGTAAGTAGACTTCATAGTGATAAAGTGGGCAGACTTAGTCATCCTGTCCACAAAAACCCATATGGAGTCATGCTGTCTCCTAGTCCTCGGAAGACCAACCACGAAGTCCATGTTAATGGCCTCCCACTTCCAAGTCGAAACCTCAATTATCTGAGTGAGACTACCAAGCTTAAGGTGCTCTGCCTTAACATGCTGAAAATTAGGACACTTGGCCACATACTCAGCAATATCCTTCTTCATGCCATCCCACCAATATATCTGGTTGAGGTCATGATACATCTTGGTGGAACCTCGATGTATCGAATACCTCGAACCATGGGCATCTGCATCTTGGTCCGCAAATCATCCACGTCTGGTACACGGAGTCTGTCCTGGTACCTAAGTATGCCGTCACCTCCCAAAGCAAAGGACTCATTCATCTTCATCAGCACTGAGTCCTTCAACTCCATCAAAACAGGATCAAGATGCTGACCCTTCTTGACTTCAACTACCAAGGATGATTCATAACTAGGATGAATTGAAACACCCCCGCTAGTAGAAGCCATCAACCGCACACCCAGTCTGGCCAGTCTGTGAACATCCTTCACCAACTCCTTCTTTCCATCATCAACGTGGGCTGTACTCCCCACGCTCAACCTGCTCAAAGCATCAGCTACAACATTTGCTTTCCCTGGATGGTAGTGGACACTCATATCATAGTCCTTCAATAGCTCCAACCATCTCCGCTGACGTAGATTCAACTCCCTCTGTGTGAACATGTACAGGAGACTCTTGTGGTCTATGAACACATCCACGTGCACTCCGTACAAGTAATGCCTACACAACTTCAATGCAAACACCACAACTGCCAACTCCAGGTCATGAGTGTGATAATTCTTCCCATGGACCTTGAGCTGTCTGGATGCATAAGCTATCACCTTACCAACCTGCATAAGAACACAACCCAAACCAACCCTAGATGCATCACAATAAACAGTGTAATTCTCACCACACTTAGGCAAAGTAAGCACCGGGGCTGAAGTGAGTCTGTCCTTGAGCTCCTGGAAACTCTTCTCACAAGTCTCCGTCCACTCGAACTTAACTTTCTTCTTCGTCAAGGCTGTGAGTGGAGCAGCAATGGAAGAAAAATCCTACACGAACCTGCGATAATAACCAGCCAATCCCAAGAAGCTACGGATATCTATGGGAGTAAGAGGTTTTGGCAAGTTCTTAACAGCCTTATCCTTCCTGGGGTCCACCTCCACACCCTGATCGGACACAACATGACCTAGGAAGGTCACTGATCTAATCCAGAATTCACACTTGCTGAATTTGGTATACGACTGATGTTTTCTAAGTACCTGCAG
Source organism: Solanum lycopersicoides (assembly GCA_022817965.1). Lineage (NCBI taxonomy): Eukaryota > Viridiplantae > Streptophyta > Magnoliopsida > Solanales > Solanaceae > Solanum > Solanum lycopersicoides. The sequence goes on along the minus strand of JAJJBR010002952.1, from coordinate 64,512 downwards.
GTTTATTCTCAAATCCTGTTCATGCTCTTCCTTGGTCTTAGAGTAGATTAGGATGTCATCAATGAATACTATGACGAAAGAATCAAGGTATTCACAGAAGACGCGGTTCATGAGGTCCATAAATGCAGCTGGTGCATTAGTGAGACCAAATGACATGACTAGGAACTCATAATGACCATAACGGGTACGAAAGGCTGTATTTGGGATATCTTCATCCCTAACCCTAAGCAGATGATACCCGGAACGAAGATCAATCTTCGAGAAGAAACTAGACCCTTGGAGCTGATCGAATAAGTCATATATTTTGGGCAGTGGATACCTGTTCTTTATAGTGACTTTGTTGAGCTGCCAATAATCGATACACATCCTAAGTGTTCCATCCTTCTTTTTCACAAAAAACACTGGAGCGCCTCAAGGGGATATGCTCGGCTGGATGAAGCCCTTATCTGTGAGATCTTTTAAATGCAACTTCAACTCTTTGAGTTCAGCTGGAGACATTCTGTCGGGAGGAATTGAAATTGGATTGGTATCGGGATCTAGGTCGATACAAAAATCAATCTCTCGTGGGAGAGGGACTCCAGGCAAATCATCGGGGAAAATATCTTGGTACTCATTCACTATTGGCACAGATTCTATGGAAGAAATGTCATGATCTAGATCATTGACACTCACAAGATGACATATAAATCCCTTGGACATCATTTTATTAGCTTTTAGGTTCGAAATCAAGGGACTTGAACTACTCAAATTGTACCCCTAGCAGACCAGCTTTAATTCATTAGGGAAACGGAATCTCACAACCCTACTACGACAATCCATGAAGTCATAACATTTATGGAGCCAGTCCATGCCAAGTATAATATCGAAGTCATTCATGGGTAACTCAACAAGGTCTGCACACATAGTCTTACCACATACTACTATTGGGCAGTTTTATGAACCCTATCAGCTCTCACATTTTCTCCTAAGAGAATACTAACTACAATAGGATCATGCAAAACCTCAGGTAGTGTTTCAAAAGTAAGAGTAAGCAAGGGAGTCTCACAAAAGAAAGCGTAGACGCTGGATCAAGTAAAGCATAAACAGAGGTTGATAAAACTTGCAGCATACCTGTGACCACATCAGCAGACTTCTCCTGCTCCTCCCTGCCCTTCAAGGCGTAGAATCTGTTCCTCTTAGGAGGCTCAGCTATAGTAGCATTCTGGGGATTTGTCCTAGGCTGAGCATTACCTCCAGCCTGACCCCTATTTTGTGGGCAGTCCCTCACCATGTGTCCGCTCTTTCCACAACCGAAGTAGACATTTGTGCCTAGTCTGCACTCTCCATTGTGAATACGGCCACACTTGCCACATTCCTTTCTGGGACGCTGCACATCACCTCCATTGCCCTTCTTGGGCTCGGGTATGCCTCCTCTAAATATTGCACTCCTATGAGAGTATGAGTTCCCTAAACTCTGATGCCCCTTCTTAAATCTGGGCTGATCACGAACTCCAAAAGTTCTCCTACCACCACCCCTGATGGAACCTGTCTGGTCAGAAGTGTTAGGCCTCCTGACCTCACGGACTCTCCTCTTCTTCGAGCTGTCCTCAACCTGCTGGACATACACCATCAGCCTGGACAAGGCCATGCTGTCATGGAGCATTGCAGCCCGACACTCCTCCTCCAATTCCTCTGAGATCCCTGTAAGGAACCTTCTCATCTCATCTCTGTTGTTCGACATAAGGGAAGTGGCATACCTAGAAAATTTAACAAATTTCAGGGATATACTCCCTGACAGTCATCGATCCCTGCTTAAGGTTGATGAACTCCTCAACCTTAGCCTCTCTCATCTCTCTGGGGAAGAACCTCTCCAGAAAAGTTATCTTAAACAACTCCCATATGATCGTACCTCCACCCAATGCCCTACTATCCTGCCACATCTTGCACCAAGCCTGTGCAACATCCTTCAATTAGTACGAGGACAGCTCAGCTTTCTCAATCTCCGTGGCCCCCATCGGCACCACAATATTCTGGACCTCTTCCATGAACTCCTGACGGTCCTCTGCAGTCTTAGATCCTATAATGATTGGAGGATTCATCCTCGTAAAATCTCGCAACCTGTTCACCATGTTGTGGGCTGGTGAGTTCTCCCGCTGAACCTCCTATCTGTTCGCCTGGGCTGTCATAGCCTGAGCCTGCACAGTGATGGCTTGAGACATTTGTGCCAAAGTTGTCCGCACCTCAGCATTAGTCAACCCAGCTGGGTTAACTGGCATAGCCACTCCTGCAGCTGGAGCCTGGGGTGGAACTTGGTTGTCCCCAGCAGCTGCTCCTATTCTTCCCCGACCAACGTTCCCCCTTGTGTTCATTTTCTGAAAAAATAAGAATTGATAGTAGATACGCTCATATCACCAAGAATCAGACATTAAGGAAAGCACAATAAGATCAGAAGAAGGGAAATTTTTCTACGCATCATGCAGTCTCTAGTTCATGATAGTGATGCACTTCACTACCGTAACTTAGAAACCACTCGATGTGGTTGATGTGAATTAATTATCCTTGGAATTTAACCTAAGGCTCTGATAACAACTTTGTCATGACCGGAATCTAGACCCCATACGAGACCGGCGTCGTTGACCTATCAGAGGTCGCAGACAAGCCTACATACGTCGTCGTTACTTCATCTAGGTTAATTTTAGCAGAAAAATTGAACTTTTGTTTATTTAAACTTTATATTGGAAAACATTGATCTCACATAATACTATCAACGTAAACTCATAAGCGTTCACAACAACCATATAAATCTAGATAATCAAATGAAAGATATAGTCATAAATATAGAGTTGCCAAAATGGCACCAATACAACGTCTGAAAGTAAATACGAAAGAAACGCTAGTGGAACGTTCTCCACTAGCTCATGCCTACGTCTACGCTAGAATAAATCAGTAAGCATCCTCGAAAGCATGAGGGCCTACCAAATTTGGATGAAAGCTCCACGTCCGGATAACTGCTGCGTCGACTCGTAAGTTCTAACGTCCAGCTGCACCTGCACCTAAAAGTAGATAAATGTATGGAATTAGTACACACTTGTACTAAGTATGGGTATATGCAAGGACACACCACAGACATGCATGATTTAGAATAGCTCTCTCCTAACGATATGAGTTATGGAAAGTCAGTGGACTTGCCAAAATCGGATTAGGAAAGTCATGCCATGAGAGTAACATTCATCATCATACGTATCATATTGCACACAACACATAAAATATTGCATGTAGCACATAACATATTGCATATAGCACATATCATATTTCATTTCATTCGTTCATATGCCATGAGACCCTGGAATCTTGGACTTAACATTAAGACTTTCCAAAATGAGGGCTCAACATATGGGACCTCAACTACAGAGCCTTTTTTAGCAAACATAGAGTCTGCTGCATTCATTCATACGTACTTCGTTTCATTTCATTCAGAGGCTAGTGTAAACACAAGATATACCTAGGATGTAGTTTAAGACTCTCATTGGGTTCACTGTGCAATGAATAAGAATGACCTAGTGTCATTACATAAGTCTAGTTCACCTCTTGATTATCCTACCCAAACACCTTTGGTATCGTTCATTTCATTGTGTGCATTACATGAGGCCGGCCTCATTATTTCTTTGGGAACTTTAACTTTAACCGACATAGATCATGTGAGATCTATGAAATCCTGTGTCTACCCCACACCGAAAAAAGGTGGAATTACCAGCCAAAAAGAAACAAAAACATGCTAGCGTATATAGGGAATTGAACCCTGCTAGATCCCTATGTTGGCTGCATAGGTTCAAAGAATAGGAGATATAAGGACACCCATACCCGTCTGGACGGACAGTCTCAGCTCATGAGAATTACACGAACCTCTTCCTTTCGATAGAAGGAATCGCCACTCATAGCTAGCCTATCGGTGCTCAGTATAATGTTCTGTTATGTAACATTCCGGATAATTTCATATCTAGTGAAGAGCCCAATAGATTTTTAAGAATGTGTATTGGGGTACAAAGGCATCCCAATGCCTAATATTGAGAAATATTGGGCATAGTATAGAAAATTGGCTAAGGGATATTAGCCAATTTCTATATAATACTCAAATAAGAAAATATTGGGCATATTAGAAAATATTGGCTTAAAGGGTGTTAGCCAATTTTCTAACATTAATGAGCTTGTCCAAGAAATGTACCTGCAATGAAAACCCTAGGCTAAAATGCCTTTTCCTTTAACTCACAAATTGGGTATGAGACATCCAAGTGTCAAGCCTAGATACCATAGCGCATGACCATTTAAAATGATCATGTAAATTAAGCAGTGCCCAAGGACATAGTGAGGATCCTTGGGACAATAAGTATACATTCCCAAATGAACCATAAATAATAGTTAGTTAGGAAAGTACAATCAACACATGTGCAAGCATATGTGCAAGACATGTGAAGAAGCTGCCAAAAGAGGGGACCACCCTAACCTAATTCAGTTAGGGTAGTTAGGGGGGAAAACGTGTACAAGGGACCCCTCCATGTGGAGCATAACTTCCTAAATAATTATAGACTCTAACTTACTTCCCTAAATAGCTAAATAACCTAGGACCAAACGAAATAAACTAATTAGTGCACCCGACAACCTAGGACCAAAACCGGGTTGACACTAACCTAGTACTAGTTAAAGAGACAACCTAGTACCTAACCTAGGATGGTCCAAAGGTTAGTTATGGTCCTAAAAACTTAGGGGAACTTTAGTAATTCCCCTAGGTTTCCTAATTAATTAATTTATCAAATTAATTAATTAATTTAAAATGGCTAGAACCAAAATTAAAAAGGAAATTTTTCAGATTTCGGTTAAGACAAGAACGGGACAACCTAATACCTAACCTAGGATGGTCCAAAGAGGTAGTTAAGATCCTAAAGACTTAAGGGTACTTTATTAATTATCCTATTCTACTTAATTAATTATTTTAGCAACTTAATTAAATAATTTAAAGGGGCAAAAGCGAAATCACAAAGCAATTTCCAGATTTCGGTTAAAACAAGAAAAAGACAACTTAGTACCAACCTAGGATGGTTCAAAGGATTGGTTATGGTCCTAACGACTTAAGGGTACTTTAGTAATTACCTTAGGTAACCTAATTAATTAAATTAGCAATTTAATTAATTATTTTAAATGATCAAAACGAAATTCTTACACTAACCTAGTACAACTCAAGAAACATCCTAGTACTTAACCTAGGATGGTCCAAAAGGGTTAATTTTGGTTCCTATGACTTAGGGATACTTTAGTACATACCCTAGGTACCTAAATTAATTAAATTAATGATTTAAATAATTAATATAAAGTCAAAATGTTGACAAAAACCATAGTCAACACCAATTTCCAGATTTGACTAAGTGTTATGTTCTCCTATGTTTAGTCAACTTAGGAGTGGATTTTTGGTAATTGGTTAATTAGTTTATTAAATTAACTTATTAAACTTAAGTTTTATAATTCAATATCATATCTTAAATCTAAAAATCACGTTCAAACTCATAGAAAAGGCGACGCAAAAACAGCAAGCAACAAACGAAAGAAAAACAGAACAATTTATCGATTTCTCTAGGGCAATTTCAAGGTTTCTTCAATGTTTCGTTCAAGGTGGTCTTCGTAGATTAAGTTCTACACAAGGTATGGGTTTCTCTCCTGTAATTCTTTCTCCAAGAGTATTTTCCTTCGAATGATTCTCAAGATCTTGAAAACTAGGGTTGTTCCCGTCGTTCTCGTCGAACTTCCCTTCCCTAGTATCCTTTTCGATTTCAATGTTGAATAGGTTAGAGATCATGTTGTTGGTATGTGGTGCTGGCTGTTGTTAACATGTATTGTTCTTGAATGATGAGTTTCGAATGAACTTATGAACTTGTTACTTCGTAAAGTTAATCTTATCATGATAATTAAGGATCGATAATATGCTAAGATAAGTCCGTGATGTGTTAAGTGAATTATGTGCCTTTGGCTGAATGTTGACTTGCTGTTGTTGTGATATTATGAATATGCTAAAGCCATAAAATGTTAATATGATGCTTTACAATATGTTCTTAAAACGTGACACTAAAAGCCATAAACTAAGAATTGGCTCAAAAGACATATATGGAATCATATCTTGAATAAATTGGCTATCTGGTTCCAATAAAGTTGGCTAACTCTACTTGGTCAAAATGAATATATGCTAATGGCTAGGAACTTATGTAAATGATTAAAAGATTGGCTAATGGTTCATACATATGGAAATTTAAATATGAACATACGTAAAAATTGGCTTATGCCAAAAAGATTGAATTGGTTAGTCTAACATACCCTATCCACACGAATTGTGAACGTAAAAACATTGAATTGTTCTTGTAAGTTAATCAAAGGTTAAAAGTTCAAGTGTAGTGAAAGTTTGGCTTATGCCAATAAATTGGCCTACAATATTATCTCCAAAAATATGTAATAGAATTGGCTAATGATTCCATGAAATTATATTTGAATGAATGTTTGGCTTGTGCCAATAAATTAACTATGAAGTTATTTCCAAATTTTCTAGCCCAATATTAATCATATGCCAATCTTGTGTAGCCAAAACAATGAAATGACAACTCATGTACTGCTAAACTAATTCAATGAATCCATAACCAAGGGCATTCCATTCATTGGGACAACTCCCAACATGCTCTACAAGATTGAACTATGAACATATGTAACTCATTGAAAGAAGTGCTCATCGTCCATAAAAGATGAAATGAAGCTACGACACTAAAGTAAAGAAGTAACGTGAGTTATAACATAATTAAAGGGGTCTAAATTTAGTAAGTTACCAGAATGGGGTGTTAAAGGAAGTGAGACAAGTCTTACTTACACCACAACTAATTTGTTAAAAGAATACTCACGAATGAAGGTGTTAGAATGTGTGAGACTAGTCTCATTAACACCTAAGGATGATATGTAAGGACAATTCACATTCATCAATGTAAAGTAATTATGATATGTAAGGACAATTCACATTCATCAATGTAAAGTAAGGATGATATGTAAGGATAATTCATATTTCATCAATGTAAAGTAAGGATGACAAGTCATCAAAAGAGTAAATAAGTCTCAATCATACACTATATGTAAGTGTAAGGACAATTCACACTTAATACTAATGATGAGATGAGAAATCATCTAATGAGCTATGATGTCCTCATGCTAGAAGCCAACTTCCATGATGTATGAGTTGAATGTAATGGAACTTTATACTGAGCACCGATAGGCTAGGTATGAGCGGTGATTCCTTCCTTCGGGAAGGACGGAGGTTCACTTAACTCTCATGAGATGAGACTGTCCAGCATGCCGGGTATAGGTCTCCTTATATCTCCTAGTCTTTGAACCTATAGTTCCAATATAGGGATCTAGTAGGGTTCAATTTCCCTATATACGCTAGCATATTTTGGTTTCACCTTGGCCAGTGACTCCACCTCTTTTCGGTGTGGGGAAGATACTGGATTTCATGATGCTCACATGCTCTATGTCGGTTAAGGTTGGAGTTCCTCATAGTATGAAAGATAATGAAATGAACGATACCGAAGATATTTGTGCAAGACAATCAGGAGGTGAAATCAGATTTAAGTAATGACATTAGGTCATTCTTGGTCATTGCACTTCATGATCCCGATGAGAGTCTTAAACTTCATCCTAGGTATAGCTTGTGTTTACATCAGCCTACGAATGAATGAAATGAATAATGTGACGTACGAATGAACGAATGAAGCAGACTCTGTGTTTGCTAAAGAAGGCCCCCTGGTTGAGGTCCCATATGTTGGGTCCTCACTTGAGATGTCTTAATGCTATATCAACGATTCCAAGGTCTTGTGTATATGAAATGTATAATATATAAAACATGAAAGTAATTAAATCAATGGTATAATCAATAGAGAATGGCTTATGATATGTAATGAATACTTGATGTAACGAATAGCTTATTGTAAGGATAGTCAAATCGTGTCCAACAAAGTTTACAATAAGTAAAGGGCATAGCTAATAATGAATCCTCATGTTATGAAAATGATAAAGCCAAATAAATTGGCTTATAAGGACTTTATATAATTGGCAAAAGATATTAGCCAAATAAGATTGGCTTATAATGACTTCTTACATTAGGTCAATAATACAATAATAGGAATAGTCACTAAAGATTGGTTTATAAAGAATTCATACCCAAAGTAAGCAAGATCATAAGCTTTAATGATATGCCCCAAGAACTATGCACATTATGCAATCAACTAAAGAATGAGTATAGTCAATATGTATTGACTTATAAATATTGTAACAACCCTAAAAAAATGAATAAGCTAAATATTTAAGGTGTCAAGAATGCTTGCGATTAGACCAAGGTTCACACGGATTGATACGCGTAGAACCAGACCTCAGAACCCTTACTACGACCAAGACAACTAACTTGGGGAGTTAGTTGAGCTTGGAAAGGTTGGAACTAACCAAGTAAGGCTCTCGAAAATGAAGATTTATTCGAAGGAGTCTTTACCGGACTTAAAAAGAAGAAATTTTAAGTTTTGAGGGTCTAAGGGTAAAATGGTCTTTTACCAGGCTAGGGGTAATATCGTAATTACCCTAAATATATAATTAATTAATTATTTAATAAAGTGGAGGGGTAATTTGGGGAGAGAGAGCCGAAATAGGTCTCTTGAAATGAAGTCTTGCTCCACCCGGGTTCGAACCTAGGTGGGAGCAAGGATTTAATATGATTTTTTTTATTATTGGTGAATTAATTTAATAAATTTATAATTAATGTCTGATGTAAAAAGGAAAATCAGATTTTATTATTATTTATTATTTATTTACTTATTAATTAATGTTTTTTTTAAATTGACTAAGTCTTGCCAACTATCCTAGTTTTAAGATGCACTATCTCACACTATCTCTCTCCCTCAAGCCTAAATATCTCTCTCTCTCATCCAAATTATTTTTCTTGGCTGCAAAAACAGAAGATAAAAACATTAGAAAGCAATCAAAAGTTCTCTAAACTCAAAGAACTTACAAAAAAAAAATATATATACAAGCAAGCAAGATAAATTAAGAAACGAAAACTTTGCATCATCTTCTCGACGGGTTTGTGTTGAAGGTTTAGGGGAGAAGTTTGGCAGCACTTGGAAGGTGTGGAAAGCTACAACAAGGTATGGGTTTTATCTCTTCGAATCATTTCTCCAAGAGGAATTTCTTTCTACAAAAGTCGACATATGAAACTAGGGCTGTCCCCTTGAATGTTGAACTCCTTGTCCCTAGTCTCCTTCCGATTTCAATCTAACTTAGTTTAGAAATCATGTTGTTGGTATGGTTGCTGGTATGTAAGTGTGAAATATGATGTTCCTTGTGATTTTATGTTTGGAAATTGCAAGCATGTTCAATGATGTCAACCGAAAATGATGTGGTGCAATGTGTAAAATGTTTGTTGTTGTTCTCCGTTTTGAAGTCTTAAAATGGCTTGTTTGATGATTGGAATTATTGTGCATAAGGTGTGTAAATTGTGATGTTAAATGAAGTGTAAGGTGGCTGATCATAAGTGGAAAAATCTAAGCTAAAACAACAATGAATCTACACCTAAGAATGTGTTAAACGAATCGTGAAAGTACCTCAAAACGAACGTATGAATTTTGTTAAATAAAGGCTAGAAAATTTAATAAAATTTCCAGCACTTGGTGATGGAATTTTCGGCCAGAATACTTAAGGTTGAGAGGTTTAAAAATATATTTAAAATATGTGAGGTCAGTGGAGATTGAACCCAAGACCTCACTACATGAAAGCTGGAAAAAAAAAAGAGGTGTGGGATTCGAACCCACAACCTCTCGGTCAAACAAGAGAGTAAGAGGGGAATTTTAAATTAATAAAAATAATGGGAGGAGTGGGATTCGAACCCACCACCTCTTGGCTGAAGGAGGAGACAAAGAGAGAAATTAAAAAGAAAATAAAGTGAGGCTGTGGGGGCTCGATCCCATAACCTCACTGCCAACACTTAAGTAGTTAACTTTTAAATGAAAATGAAAATAAGGAGGTTGTGGGGGTTCGAACCCACAACCTCTAAGTCCCAAGCGAAATAAAGAAAAAATAAATAAAGAGAGGCTGTGTGGTTTGATCCCACAACCTCCTGGTTAAGCCGAAATGGACAAGGAAAATAAATAGAAAAATAAGAGGGGGCTGTGGGGGTTCGAACCCACAACCCCTCGGCCAAAGGAGAGAAGTTCTAGAGAAAAGGAACTAAAAAGAAATGTTGATGTTGGGGTTCGACCTAGGGTCCCAATATCATGAAGACTAAAAATAAAGTCAAGGAAAAATGTAAGTATTGTCCAAGGGATTCGAACTTGGGTTCCCTTGCCCAAATTTCCGTATTGATACATAAATCATACGTGAATTAAATGTTCAAGAATAATGCCACCTACTTAGATCGAAATCGATATCTTGGCATATATGCAAGATACATAAGTCTTGTACTACATAATCTTAGGAAGATATTAGTCACTTAACGAACTATGAATGAAGCCTCATGGCTTGTATGTATAGACCCATAAGTCTAGCATACGCTTAAAAATAAGTGAACCTAAGATGTATGTAAAGAAACGATGAAACCCTAGAAGGGTTAAGTAAGAGTGTGAAATACGCAAATGGCCAAGTACATGGCATATGATGAAATGAAATTTCACGTAAAATGGGGTGAGTAATTATGAAGAGCAATTGTGCTAATGTTAATGAATGTGGTGACAACATGATATGAGGCTAATGTAAAAGATGAGAACAATCTCAAATGAGCCTAAGTAATTGTTACCAAAACGTACTCACCTATGAGAGTGTAAAGTTAATGAAGAGACCAGTCTCTATGAACACTCTAATAAAAGTATTGAGATTAACACACTTATACTAACGATGAGATGAGAAATCATCTATTGAGCTATGATGTCCTCATACTAGAAGCCAGCTTCCATGAAGTATGAGTTGAATGTAATGGAACTTTATACTGAGCACCGATAGACTAGCTATGAGCGGTGATGCCTTCTTTCGGGAAGGGCGGAGGTTCACGTAACTCTCATGAGATCAGACTGTCCGGCTTGCCGGGTATGGGTCTCCTTATATCTCCTGGTCTTCGAACCTATACTGCCAATATAGGGATCTGGCGGGGTTAAATTCCCATGTACGCTAGCATGTTTTGGGTCACCTTGGCCGGTGATTCCACCTCTTTTCGGTGTGGGGGAGACACTGGATTTCATGATGCTCACATGATCTATGTCGGTTAAAGTTAAAGTTCCCAATGAATGAATGAGGCCAGCCTCAAATGAAGCACATAATGAAATGAATGATACCAAAGGTGTTAGAATAGGATAATCAAAAGGTGAGTTAGATTCAAGTAATGACATTAGGTCATTCTTGGTCATTGCACAACGAACCTAATGAAAGTCTTAAACTACATCCTAGGTATAGCTGGTGTTTACACTGGCCTATGAACGAAATGAAATGGAGTACGTATGAATGAACGAAGCAGACTCTGTGTTTGCTAATGAAGACTCTCTAGTTGAGGTCCCATCTGTTGAGCCCTCATTTCTGGATGTCTTAATGTTAAGTCCATGATTCCGAGGTCTCATGGCATATGAATGAATGATATTAAAGGAGTTATGTGCTACATACAAAGTGTGTTGTAAGCTATATGATATGTGCTACGTGTAAATGTTATGTGTGTTTGCAAATGTGAAAAGTATGATGATGTATGTTATTCTCATGGCATAAGCTTCCTATTCCAAATCTGGAAAGCTCACTGACTTTCCTAATCCAAATTTGGAAAGCTCATTGACTTTCCTAATCCAAATTTGGGAACCTCCTAATCTCAATTTGGCAAGTCCACTGACTTGACTTCCAAAAATCATGTCGTTAGGAAAGAGCTATTCTTTCTCATGCATGTCCTTGGTGTGTGCTTGCATATACCCATACTTAGTACAAGTGTGTACTAACCCTATACATCTATACTATTTTAGGTGCAGGCACAGGTAGGCGATAGAGCTACAGGATCATTGTTGCAGCTATCCGGACGTCAGCATTCATCCGGAGTTTGGTAGGTCCTCATGCTTTCGAGGATGCTACTGTTTTACATTCCAGCTTAGTTTTAGAGTTGAGCTAGTGGAGCATGTTCCACTAGCGTTTCTTTCCTGTTTTGATTCAGACTTTGTATTGGACCTTTTGGCAATTATACAATTAAGATTTATTAAACTATTCCTTTCATTTGATTATCTCTTAATGTTAGATGGTTGATGGTGAACAAATTACGAATGTATTAGAAATGTTTAGTAAGCAATATTTAGAAACAAAAAGTTTCAAATTTTTCGCTAAAATTAACCTATGTAAAGTAAGAATGACGTAAGTAGGCTTGTCTGCGACCTCTGAGAGGTCAACGACGCCGGTCTCGTCTGGGGTCTAGATTCCAGTCGTGACAAAGTTGGTATCAGAGCACTAGGTTAAATTCCTAGAATAATGAGTTCACATCAACCACATTGAGTAGTTTCTAAGTAATGGTAGTGAAGTGCACCACTATCCTGAATTAGAGACTGCATGATGCGTAGGAAAATTTCCCTTCTTCTAATCTTATCGTGCTTTTCCTAATGTCTGAGTTCTTGGTGTTATGAGCGTGTCTAACATCAACCCTGTTGTTTTTCAGAGAATGAACCCTAGGAGGGCTATTGGTCAGAGGAGGAGGGGGCAGCTGCTGGGGCAATCGAGTTCCACCCCAGGCCCAGCTGAAGGAGTGGCCATGCGTTAACCCAGCTGGGTTGACCGATGCTGAGGTGAGGGCATCTTTGGCCCAGATGGCACAGGCCATCACGATGCAGGCTCAGGCTATGACTGCCCAAGTCAACCGGCAGGATGTTCAGAGGGAAACCACCGGTTCGCAGCATGGCTGACAGACTGAGATTTCACGAGGATGAACCCTCCCATATTCACAGGGGCTAAGACATCGGAGGATCCTCAAGAGTTTGTAGATGAGGTGCATAAGATCCTGGTGGCTATGGGGGCCACTGATATTGAGAAGGCTGAGCTTTCCTATCAGCTCAAGGATGTTGCACAGACTTGGTGCAAGATGTGGCAAGATAGCGTGTCTTAGGTGGAGTGCCAGTCACTTGGGAGCTGTTCAAGACAACATTTCTGGAGAGGTTCTTTCCCAGGAGATGAGGGAAGCCAAGGTTGAAGAGTTCATCAACCTTAAACAAGGATCCATGACAGTCAGGGAGTATTCCCTGAAGTTTGTTAAGCTATCCAGGTATATTACTTTCCTTAGTATTTAATAGCAAGATTGAGGAGAGTACTGAGGCTTGTTGAATTATCCAGGTATGCTACTTCCCTGGTTTCGAACAGCAGGGATGAAATGAGTAGGTTCCTCACAGGAATCAATGGAGACCTGGAGGAGGAATGTCGGTCTGCGATGCTCCATGATAATATGGACCTTTCCAGGTTGATGGTGCATGTACAGCAGGTGGAGGACAGCCGTAGAAAGAGGGGTATTCGTGATGTTAGGAGGCCTAGGCCTCAAGATCAGGCAGGTCCCAGCCACGGAGGCCACAGAAACAACTTTGGCGTCCGTGAGCAGCCAAGGTTTAAGAAGGGACTCTCCCACCAAAGGGAGTCAAGTTCATCCAGTGGTCTCTATGATAGGGATTCCGAGTCCAGAGATAAGAGAAACAATGAAGTATATACACCTAAGGAAAGGCAACCTTGCAGGAAGTGTGGCAGACAGCATGGAGGAGAGTGTATGATGGGCTCTAACGCTTGTTACAGCTGTGGAAAACCGGGACACATGGCATGGTGAAGGATTGTCCGAATAGAAGAAGTCAAGAACAAGGGAAGGAGAGAGTTCAGACTAATGGCCCAAATGAAGAGGCTCCAAGGAAGCAACGATTCTTCGCACTCAAGTCTAGGGGTGCAGGGGAAGGCACTTCTGATGAAGCCTCGGGTGCGTAGCCTTAATTAGCCTTTCATATATTTGACTGTGTATGGTGTTTATGCCCTAGTATGAGGTTAGTTTGAAGTCATCATGTTGGTTGCTGATTTATATGACTTTTATGTTGACTTATGTTGTATGCTTTGATGAGACTAGTTTAGGGAAGAATTCCTTAGTCTATTAATGTGAAGCTACTAGTAGGTTTCAAGGATGTGTACCATCATGTTAAGATGTGAATCAGATATTCACCCATGGAAGTATTGAAGTACCTACGTATGTGTACGTTCTATAGATGACATACTTATTGTTAGTAAAGAGTAGTGTCATTCGGGGACGAATGTTCCTAAGGGGGGATAATGTAACAACCCTAAAAAAATGAATAAGCTAAATGTTTAAGGTGTCAAGAATGCTTGCGATTAGACCAAGGTTCACACGGATTGATACGCGTAGAACCAGACCTCAGAACCCTTACTACGACCAAGCCAACTAACTTGGGGAGTTAGTTGAGCTTGGAAAGGTTGGAACCAACCAAGTAAGGCTCTCGAAAATGAAGATTTAATCGAAGGAGTCTTTACCGGACTTAAAAAGAAGAAATTTTAAGTTTTGAGGGTCTAAGGGTAAAATGGTCTTTTACCAGGCTAGGGGTAATATCGTAATTACCCTAAATATATAATTAATTAATTATTTAATAAAGTGGAGGGGCAATTTGGGGAGAGAGAGCCGAAATTGGTCTCTTGAAATGAAGTCTTGCTCCACCCGGGTTCGAACCTAGGTGGGAGCAAGGATTTAATATGATTTTTTATTATTGGTGAATTAATTTAATAAATTTATAATTAATGGCTGATGTAAAAAGGAAAATCAGATTTTATTATTTATTATTTATTTACTTATTAATTAATGTTTTTTTAAATTGACTAAGTCTTGCCAACTATCCTAGTTTTAAGATGCACTATCTCACACTATCTCTCTCCCTCAAGCCTAAATCTCTCTCTCTCTCATCCAAATTATTTTTCTTGGCTGCAAAAACAGAAGATAAAAACATTAGAAAGCAATCAAAAGTCTCTAAACTCAAAGAACTTACAAAAAAAATATACAAGCAAGCAAGCTAACTTAAGAAACGAAAACTTTGCATCATCTTCTCGACGGGTTTGTGTTGAAGGTTTAGGGGAGAAGTTT